>JANAVB010019797.1:3996350-4023850 GCA_029216955.1 Iris pallida | reverse complement strand
ACCATATCACCGTCTTCGAACTCCATCGATCTGCGACTAGCATCAGCCCAGTGTTTCTGCCTGTCCTGAGCTACTCTGAGCCTGTCTCTGATCATCTCGACCTTCTCTGCTGCATCCGTGACCATCTCTGGCCCAAGCATAACTCCCTTCCTAACATCGTCCCAAAGAGCGGTGTACGGCATCGTCGTCCATATAGTGCCTCGAAAGGAGACATACCGATGCTGGCTTGGTAGCTGTTGTTGTATGAAAACTCTACCAAGTACAGATGGCTCTCCCATGATCCTCCAAAGTCCAGTACGCAGGTCCTCAGCATATCCTCCAATGTCTGTATCATCCTCTCGGACTGCCCATCTGTCTGCGGGTGGTACGCCGTACTAAACTTGAGCCGACTGCCCAACTCCTCCTGCAAGCTCCTCCAGTAGTGGGACGTAAATCTGCTGTCTCTGTCCGACACAATGCTCACTGGTACTCCATACAAGCGAACAATCTGCTACATGTATAGCTTCGCCAACTTCTCGGTAGAAAGCCCCACCTTAAAGGGTATGAAGTGCGCACACTTCGTCAGCCTGTCCACGATGAACCAAATGGCATCCTTCCCTCCTTGGGAACGAGGAAGCCCAGAGACGAACTCCATCGTAATGCGTTCCCACTTCTACTCGGGAATGGGTAACGGCTACAATAGACTAGCTGGTCTCTGGCGCTCCGCCTTGACCTGCTGGCAAACTAGGTATCTCGAGATGAAACGTGATACATCCCTCTTCATCCCATGCCACCAAAGATGCTCCCGTAAGTCACGGTACATCTTGTTAGCACCAGGGTGAATAGAATATCTCGATCGGTACGCCTCCTGTAAGACTGCCTCTACCAGCTCTCCCTTCGGTATGCACAATTGGCTGCCATGCCTCAAGGATCCATCCTCTGCTACAGTGAAGTCATCCAGCAATCCAACTAAAGCCTGGGCCTGAAGTCTACGAAGGCTCTCATCTGTAGACTGTGTCTCCCTGATCTGCTCCATCAAACCTGACTGAATGTCAAGTGTCATCATCTGTATCACTGATCCTGGCCGAACTATCTCGATACCGAGCTTCTCCAGATCTTTCCGCAAATGCCGATCTATCATCAGGTACCATGCCATCAGATGCCTGCTCAGCGCATCCGCCACCACATTTGCCTTCCCGGGGTGATACTGTAAATCGATGTCGAAGTCCTTCATCAACTCCAACCATCATCTTTGCCTCATGTTCAACTCTTTCTGCGTGAACACATACTTCAAGCTTTTGTGGTCAGTAAAGATTTTCACACGCTCTCCGTATAAATAATGTTTCCATAACTTGA
Organism: Iris pallida; assembly: GCA_029216955.1. Lineage (NCBI taxonomy): Eukaryota > Viridiplantae > Streptophyta > Magnoliopsida > Asparagales > Iridaceae > Iris > Iris pallida. The sequence continues at coordinate 4,022,515 of JANAVB010019797.1, read as the reverse complement.
GTGCAAAGATCACCGCAGCTAACTCTAGGTCATGGGTAGGATAGTTCCGCTCATGGGTCCGCAATTGCCTAGATGCATAAGCAGTCACTTTTCCATGCTGCTGTAGGACACATCCTAGCCCCTTTCCTGAAGCATCGCTGTATATGGTAAAACCTCCAGAACCTGAAGGTAAAGTCAGAACTGGAGCGGTCGTCAGCCTCCTCTTCAGTTCCTCAAATGCTGTCTGGCAGTCCTCTAACCAGATGTACTCTGCGTCCTTCCGTGTCAGCTTTGTCATGGGTTCAGCTATCCTAGCAAAGTCCTGGACGAACTTTCTATAATAGCCGGCTAAACCCAGAAAGCTTCTGATCTCTGAAACTGACGTCGGAGCCTTCCATGTCTCAACTGCAGCAATCTTCCTAGGATCCACCAAGATCCCCTCTCTAGTAACTACATGGCCGAGAAACTCCACTCGGTCTAAAAAGAACTCGTACTTCGACAATTTGGCAAACAACCTCTCCTGCCTCAGAATTCCCAAAACTATCTGCAAGTGCTCTGCATGCTCCTCCGGCGTCTTCGAGTATATCAGGATGTCGTCGATGAATACTATGACGAACTTATCCAGATACTGGTAAAATTTATTATTCATCAAATTCATAAAGACAGCTGGCACATTTGTGAGACCAAATGGCATCACCAGAAACTCGTACTGCCCGTACTTCGTGTTGAACGCCGTCTTATGGATGTATGCTGCCCTGACCTTCACCTGGTGGTACTCGGATCTCAAGTCTATCCTGGAAAATACTTTCGCCCCACTCAACTGGTCGAACAAATCATCTATCCTGTGCAGAGGATATTTGTTCTTAATGGTGATGGCATTCAACGCCCGGTAGTCAATACACAACCGAACTGTACCATCCTTCTTAGGCACAAAGAGCACTGGCGCTCCCCATGGAGAAGCACTAGATCGAATGAAACCCTTTTTCAACAGGTCATCAATCTGCTCTTTCATCTCTACGGCCTCCTTGGGGTTCACTCTATAGCAAGCCCGGGATACTGGTGATGAACCCGGTACTAAATCTATTGTGAACTCCACATCTCTGTCAGACGAAAGTCCTGGAAGATCCTCTGGGAATTCATCCATAAACTCCCTAATGATAGGGTGTGGCGGTGCTACGTCCCCAACTGTCGCACAACAGTTCGAATCTAGGCTGATCTCCGGCCCTGTCCTCCTGACACTGAATGGTGCTGTGCTTGGGGGACTGAACAGAATACTACCCTCATGACAGTCTATAGCTGCATGGGCATAGCTAATACAGTCCATCCCCAATATGATATCATAACCGGGGAGTGGCATCACAAAGGATCGTCCCCTGAACTCTCTTCCGGCTATAGAAATAGAGCATCTATAGATAGCTCTAATGGGCATTGGTTCGCCTCCCGTCATTACTCTACTGATCTCTTCGGTAGGTGTAGCTACTAAATGGTGTTTATGCATAAACTCTAATGACAGAAAGCTATGAGATGCACCAGAATCAAACAAGCATAGAGCTAGAAAAGTATGCAAATAATATGACCTGTGATGATGTCAGCCAAATAATCTGGCTCCAAAATCTGCTCCTGCTCCGGTTCCGGCTCAAGGGCTAGGATATAATTCTTCTCCTGAGGTCCCTTCTGCTGCTGCAGATGTTGCCTAAACCTCTGCTGCTGAGTCAAAAGCGGCCCTCTAGATCCCGTGGCTACTGGACAGCTCCGAAGCTAATGGGTGACAGACCCACAAGCCAAATACTGCCCCAACCTTTTCCTGCAGATGGAAGCGTCATGGCCTACCCTCTTGCATAATACACACAAACCTCCCTTCTGCTGCTGCCGGGGTCCCGGGGCTCTAACTGGCAGGTACGGGTGATGTGATGCAGAAGGAAGGTAAGTCTGCTGGTGCGGCGTCGATGCTCTCTGCTGGAAAGCCTGACGCTTGGACGGTCCCTCGAGGTGTACAGAAGCCGGCCTCTAGCAAGACAGAAGACGCTCCTCAATGCTCCGGGCCAACTCTAGGCTCTGGTAGTAGTTAGTCGTACCGTTCGCCACTATAAGAATACTAATGTCTGGAACTAGACCATGGCAAAACCTACGCGTCATCTCCCCAGGGTCAGCAACAAGACTAGGAGCGAAACGGCTCAGGCGACTAAATACTGCCGCATACTCATCGACAGAACGGTTCCCCTACTGAATGTTCTGGAATCGTAGTCCCATGGCTACCCTAGCGGTGGTCGAGAAGAATTTCTTCTTGAACTGGGTCTTGAACTGATCCCAAGTGGCCCTCCCTCTCGCAAGTAACGACTCATTTCGGAACCAAACTCCTGCCAAGTCTATCAGCAGAAATCCCGCTGCCTCGACCTGGAGGTCATTCGGCAACCTAGCTCCAAGGAGCTTCCTCTCTACCGAGTCTAGCTAGTCATCTGCTGCTACTATGCCCTCAGTCCCTGAGAACTCCTTGGGGTTCAGACCCATGAAGTCCTTGATCGTCCCCGCTCTCTGCCGTGGCTCTACAGGTGGTGAGACCATGGTACATTCCTCAGAATGCTCCATGCTCTGGCGGAGTAGGGTAGTCTGCTCCTGATGGGTTATTAGGAACCCCTGGATCAGAGTGAGCAGTTGGTTCCCGTCGAGTGTGACGGAAGCCTGGGTAGGTATAGTGATAGGGGGTAGTGGAAGTATCGGGTCCTGCTGGGACTGTGATGTGGAAGGTGGTGGAGGCATCTGGGTTGGTAGATTTGTGGAGTGGGGGAATATGGTAGGTGGAGGTGGGGGTATATCAGTCAACTGGTCAGCTGACTGGATAGGGAGTGTGCCATTCTCTGGTGTGACATACTGGGATGAACGAGTAAGCACCATCTAATTACAATAAAAAGGACTTATAAGGACTCGTTAAAGTAAGCAATCATAGACAAGAAAATCTAATTATAATAGCAAGCATGTGATGTATTTTCTAGTTTGCAATTCTAGTATTCCTCTAGGTGTTCTAAGCGTCATTCCTAGTGTTGTCTAATTGTTTGCCATTAAAATTGTTTTGATTGAAATTTTAATACAAACAGAACAGTGATACAATATAGGACTTAGATGTAGTCCTAGGAGTACACTTTTGTTTAAGCTGGGTCCTTAGTGCCAATGGAGCGAGTAGTAATGCGTTGACTCCGTTGACTGGCTGACGACGGTTATCGGTTCTCTGAAGGTGTTGATTGCTCTGGGTGCTGGAGCTTGCTGAGAGGAGGAAGACGTTGAGTGTCTAGAACTGCCTCTCCGGTGATTCTCTGTTGTGGATTCTCTCTGTGTTGTGAGTCTTCTCTGTTCTGAGTCTCTGTGTGTGTGTGAAGGAGATGATCCTTCTATTTATAGTTTTGCAGGCTGGCTGCTCATGCGCGCATGCAGGATGCGCTGGTGTGGGGATGCCACGTGGAGGTTGCTGATGGAGGCGCACGGATGCTGCGCCCTGATCGAGGGGGAGAACTCTTCATACTGCTGTTGTGAGCCGGCACGTAGCAGAGAGAAGATCTTTCTGTTGCTGAAATCTTGGATGAGTCGAGTCAAAAGACACGTGTCGTCGACTCATGGTTCGAAGATCTCGGATTTGGTGGAGAGGAGTGATCTGGTGAGCTGTGCCTTGGATTGGGCGCAGGAGGAGGCTGCGGCTCATAACCTTTAGGAGTTACAAACCATTTGGGGCGTATGGCTTTTGAGGCGCATGCAGGCGACTTTCCTTCTGTCTTTCGGGATCAGAGAGCAGTCTGAGGCGCATGGCTTTTGAGGCGCATGCTGATTTGGACGCATGGCCGTAGAGGTGCATGCTGATGGTGGAGTGGCCACGTGGCAGTAGCCGTCAAAATAAAGTCATGATGATGCTGACGTTGCCGATGCTTCGTTTTCTGAATAAAGCTGTCAACTGTTCAGACTTTGGAAGGCGTGCTGCCAACTCTGTCAGTTCAGCATTTAATGTTGGTGACGTTCGATGGACAGCTGAGTGGGCGCATCGGTTGGCGTTCCACTCGGTATGGAGATGTGTGAGGGCGCACCCTCTATAATGCGCCGAGTACTGTAGGGCGCGTCTGTGTGATGCGCCTGATGCCGAAGGGCGCGTCCGTGTGATGCGCTATCTGGCTGGCACATCGGACATGTCTTTTAATGATGCGGCTGTCTCGCTCTTCGAGTGCCATAAATAGCCGTTTGGCTGAATTCGAGGCGTCCGGTTCATCCATTTAATGTAAATTCATTGCACAGAATTCGGAGGGCCATCCACTTGGCGCGTGGGTTTGATCTGCCCGGCCTATAAATAGTGGCATAGAGAGAAGATTTGCTTCTCATTCCCTCACGTACTTCCAATATGAACTTGAATATGCGGGTGCATTCTGTTGACGAAGTGCTCCCGAGGGTGAAGATGAGACGTTGTGTTGTCTTCGATGCACTTGAAGGTGACTGTTACATCCAAAAGACGGAGTCGAGGGCTTTCGAGGCAGGCGGAAGGTGCCTGTTGCATCCAAAGATAGGGATGCTCGAGCCTCGTCTCCGTTATTCCGGAAGAGCCGTAGATCGGAATGGCGGTGCTAGGCTCTCTCTTCCTTCAAAGTGGGTGTCCCCACTTTGATCGTGTTGAAAGCTGCTCCTTTAGCCGCGGTTTCGATCACGGTCTTCCTTCGCCTTTGGAGGCTCTTTCGAAGCCTCCCCTGGCCACAGCATTTGCGGTGCTCTTCTCTTCCTTGGTTCCAGCCAGAGGGTTAAATGCTTTGTGTATCGAAGCATTTATCAGGCGAGCCTGGTTGGAAGAGCGGCACATAACTGGGCTCTGCTCGGCCAGGTGAGCCTGGCTGGAAGAATTTGGCTGAAGGGATGCACATAGCTGGGCTGGATGCACATAACTGAGCTGCTGAAGAGATGGCGGGATGCGCCTGGATGGAGGCGCATAGTATCTGCTGCGCCTCACTGGTGGCGCATGGTGATGCTGCGCCTATCTGGAGACGCATGGTGGCCGCTGCGCTTATCTGAAGGCGCATGGTGGCCGCTGGCTGTAGACTTAGGATCTTTTCTTTGTAGAAATTCTCCTTTGTACAACCTTTTCTAGACATGTAATAGACTTTTATATATAAAATGAAAAGTCCTTCTTCAAATGTCTATACTTATTGACTTTGCTGTGAAGTTCTTCGTCTGAGTTCTAGCGCATGTAGTGTCTGGCGCATGGGCTTTCTGGTTGTGAAATTCCATGCTTCTACACTAATTACCTTAAGTTCCTAATTAAAGGCATGCTTGGTACAATAACGTAACCAAACATTTTAGTCAGGACCTGCATGGGCCACCACTAAAAATATGTCACGATCCGCTACCCAAATTGTTGGGCCGGGCCGAGTCATGTCCAGCCTACGCTTGAGATAAAGTGCAGTAAGCTGTTCTAGAAGTAACAAGATAAGACTAAATGTGCTAACAATTCTATAAGTAAATAAAAGTCATAATTGCTCCAAACACAAAAGTCGTCTCATATAATAATAAGTCCAAGTACAAGTCTGAAATATAAAACTAGATACAGGTCCAGTTACAAAATACATAGTCTAATATATGACTACTCTCAAAATTCTAAAGCAAAAAGACAACTAGACGAGGTTCCCCGCATGTACATCCTCGTAAGGCAAAGCCTGGTCCTCGGCAGTAACTCCATAATACGAATCACAGAGCAACTCCTCCTCAGTAAGTATACCTACAACGTTATCCTGTCAGGACGGGAGCAAGTACTGAATCTAACAAACATATAATACTGATCATGTGATGAAAGGAAATGACATATCATGTTTATTCGGTTTTAATTACATTTTATCATGGCAATAATTTATTGTTTTTAAAGTTTAAAACTGTAGTAGGTGAGTGATCAGTCAATAGGTAATCAGGATGTACAGCGGTACATATCAATTTTTTGAAGTGTACATACGTAAACTTAACGGCATCGGTGTACATCCATACACAAATGCGGGACCAGACATACGACACAGATACATATAGAATGTAACGGTGCTCGGTAAATACATACGGAGAAGGGGGTCATGATCACGTACACTACTAGAAGTTTCCCCTTAACCCGTTATTTAAACATGTGAGAGATATGAAAACTATCCTAAACATGGCAGAGACTGATAGTAATACAACATGCAAAGTTTTAACTTGCTACCCCAAGGATCAACATTTAACATGGTTGGTGAATCGCAGTTTATTGTTTATAGCAGTATGTAAAGTTTGTAGAAAATACTTGCCTCTAGCAAAGCAAAGCATCGATAAGAATGCTATAGATGCCTGGTAACTCGTCACTGTAGAAATAAATACATAACTTAGTTTTTACACTAAGTTAAACACTAAGACACTAAGTGGTGCAACACGACTTTCTGATTGGGTAACATATGACAACTGTAAAATTCACAAGTGAAGGCCAAGCCACAAACAGACCCCCATTGTTTGATGGTACCAATTGCACATATTGGAAAACATGCCTGAGTTTATTCTTGAAATATTTAGATTTCGATCTATGGTCTATTGTAATTGATGGCTATAAAAAGCCCCCTCGTATCCTTGTTGATGGAGAAATGGTTGAAAAACCACATGACAAGTATACTGAAGCTGAAAAGAAGCAGGCCAGTCTTGACGTACGTGATATTAATGCTTTATTTTGTGCTTTAGACAGGACTAAATTTAATAGGATGTCTACATGCACAACATTCAATGAAGTGTGGAAACTTCTCAAAGTTACTCAGGAAGGCACAACTCAAGTCAAAGAGTCAAAGATCAGTAGACTTACTCAAGAGTATAAGGCATTCAAGATGAAGCCGAACGAATCCGTCACTCAGATGTTTACAATATTTCTGGATATTGTAAATCCTTTGTCTTTCCTAGGAAAGGAATACAATAATGATGAGAAGATTTGCAAACTGCTACGAGCTCTCACGAAGAACTGGATTCCAAAAGCTACTACAATTATTGAAGGAAACGACCTCACTACTACATCTCTTGAAACGCTTATGGGAAAGCTACTCACTCACAAGCTAGAACTTTAAGACTTTGAAGAAGTTGTACGAAAGGAGAAGTCAATCACCCTTAAAGCTCAATACAGAAGATCTGTCGAAGAAGATTCTGACGACAGTGATTCTGACTCTGAAGATCAAGCTCTCATAGTAAAGAAGTTTAAGAAGTTCATGAGGTTCAACCAAAGAACAAAAGAACACAACAGCAACAATAGCACAAAAGAAGAAGATCCAATCTGCTACGGTTGCAAGAAGAAAGGACACATCAAGATGGAATATCCGATAGCATCATTATCAACCAGGAAGGGAAATAAATATAAAAAAGGGTACCTGAAGCAATCTACCTCCAGAAGGTATGCCAACACAAGCATATGGCATGAAAGTGAAGCCAACAACTCAAAAGATGAACAATCAGACGACGCTGCAAACGTATGCTTAATGGCACATGATCAGGTAAACACTAACCCCCTGTTTGATACATATGATGATTTTACCTTTGAACAGTTAGGTGAAGCCTTTAGTGACCTCTTAGGTGACTACAGAAAGTTACGTAGTAAATACCAAAACTCTAAGAAGGTACTCAAAGAGTGCAAAGGTAAAATATGAAGACTTACCGACCTACTAGTTGAGGATAGAAGTAATGATATTTCTAGCGTGGTAGGTGAGCTTTCTTCTGTCAAGTTACAATTACACGAGACCACAAGGCTATCCGAAAAGAAAGACAAGACCATTGCCAAACTAGAGGAAGACTTACTCAAAGAGAAGAAGAGTCTTCAGCAAGCACTAGTCAGAAATGATGCACTCACAGCTGACTACAATACACTTTATGATGCTTCCAAAAAGTTGGAAATTAGGTTAGAAAAATAGCCTAAGGTTGATGCTTTCTATCTTAATACGTGTTACTTACCGAAATACCGAAACACTATCAAACCCAACACTATCAGACCAAACCCAACCAAACCTTTGCCCAAGAAGACTAATAGGCATGCATTTTATTACAAATATCCAACTAGAAAACCAAGACCTACCAATCATGCACTCAACATGCTAGATGTTACTATTGTGGAACTATTGGTCATATTTCTCCTGCAGTAGAGTAAGAAAGCTAGTTGATTTGAAGATATATGCATGGATACCAAAGACTAACATTTTTGGACCCTACAAGAAATGGGTACCAAAAGTTTTATCTGCAAATTCTTTTGTAGGTGGAACACCCTTCGTATGCTAAAAGCAAGTGGATCCTCGACAGCGGTTGCTCACGGCACATGACCGGTGACGCTTCTTTATTTGCAACATTGTCGAAGAATAAGGAAGGATACATCTCCTTCGGTAATAATCTTAAAGGGTATATAGTAGGTATCAACAACATTGGTAAGGCTCCCTATCCTGTGATTAAAGATGTCTGTCTAGTAACCGAGTTAAAACATAACCTACTCCGCATAAGCCATTTAGCTGATCATGGTTATGGTATTAACTTTGTCAAAGACAAATGTACTATAGTTGATAGCTGAACTGGTAGTACTATCTTTGAAAGTATTAGGAAAGATAATACATATGTTTTCTATTTGTTGGAAGATGCTAACAAAGCAGGTAGATGCTTATTCGCCAAGAATGATGAGAGTCAACTATGGCATATGAGACTTGATCATGCAAATATGGACAAAATTTTAAGACTATCCACAAAAAAATTGGTACAGGCTTACCGGACATCACCTTCAAGAAGGATACGATATGTAGTGAATGTGAAAAGAACAAAGCTACCCGGTCCACATTTAAGTCCAAGAACGCTGTAAGTACTACTAGACCTCTACAATTATTGTATATGAATTTATTTAGGCCGAATAGAATTGCTAGCCTAGGTGGTAAGTTATATGTATTTGTAATAGTAGATGATTTCTCTAGATACACGTGGGTATATTTTCTCGCACGCAAGAATGATGCATTGTCTGAATTCGTCTCTTTTTGCAAGAAAGTCTAAAATGAGAAAGGATTCATGATCACTCGTATTCGAAGTGATCATGGCGCCGAATTCAAGAACGCAGAATTTGAGCAATTTTGTGACATACGGTTATCTGTATGAGTTCTCCTGCCCTAGGACTCTACAACAAAATAGAGTTGTGGAACATAAGAACAAGACTCTATCTGAAATGGCTGGAGTAATATTAAACCAGTTTAGTCTACCTAAATACTTTTGGACTGAAGTTGTCAATACAACTTTTTGTGTTCTCAATAGCGTTCTAATTCGACCTAAATCGAAGAAGACTCCCTATGAGTTATGGTTTGATAGAACACCTACAGTTTCATATTTTAAAATCTTTGGTTGCAAATGTTTTATTCTTAATACTAAAGATAATTTGGAAAAGTTTGACGAAAAGGCCGATGAAGGTATTTTTTTAGGTTATGCGACCAAAAGCAAAGGGTACCGAGTCTTCAACAAAAGGACTATGATCATCGAAGAGTCAATGAATGTCACTTTTGACGAGCTAAATCAATAGACGATCAATGATGATGATGAAGACATCAGTACACCAAGCAAAGCACCTGCAGAACCATCAAACACAACACCTGCAGAACCACCGAGCACAGCACGTTCAGAATAAGAAACCGGAACCAGCTACCTTGAGAGTCTACCAAAAAGAATAAAGTTTATTGTCGACCATCCCAAGGACTTGGTAATAGGTGAGATTACCAGGGGTGAAGTACTCGTTCCTCTAACAGCGATATAGTTTCCTGTGTTGCATTTATTTCATACCTAGAACCAAAAACTATTGAAGAAGCATGTAGCGATAATTTTTGGATAGATGCTGTGCAAGAGGAATTAAACCAATTCAAACGGAATCAAGTTTGGGAACTTGTTCCCAAGACCATTGATCATCCGGTCATTGGCACCCGCTGGGTATTCCGAAATAAACTCAATGAGAATGGTTTAGTCACCCGTAACAAGGCCCGACTCGTAGCTCAAGGATACAACCAAGAGGAATGTATCGACTATGATGAAACCTATATCCCAGTTGTGAGATTAGAATCCATTCGTATGTTATGTGCATTTGCATATTTTCATAATTTTAAAAAAATTTCAAATAGACGAAAAGTGCATTTCTTAACGATTTTATAAAAGAAGAAGTTTATGTAGCTCAACCTCTAGGATTTGTTGATTTCAAAAACCGTGACTATGTTTTCAAGTTGAAGAAAGCATTATACGGTCTGAAACAAGCCCCTCATGCTTGGTACGATCGTTTAAGATCTTTTCTACTTGATAACGGTTTTTCAAAAGGCAAGGTTGACACTACACTGTTTATAAAATCTTTAAAAGGAAATCTTCTTTTAATTCAAATTTATGTTGACGATATTATCTTTGGATCTACTGATGAGTCTCTTTGTCAAGAATTTTTAAAGCGTATACAGAATAAGTTTGAGATGAGCATGATGGAAGAACTCAAATTCTTCCTTGGACTGCAAATCAAACAAACTAACAATAGGATGTTCATTAATCAAACCAAGTACACAAAAGATCTACTAAAGAAGTTCGATCTGAAAGCTGTAAAACCTCTTGGCACTCCAATGGCAACTTCAACCAAGCTTGATATTGATAAGCAAGGCAAACCTGTCGATATACGTAAGTATCAAGGTATGAATGGTAGTTTACTTTATTTAACTGCTAGTCGCCCTGATATAATGTTTAGTGTTTGCTTGTGTGCACTTTTTTAAGGTAACCCTAAGGAATCACACTTGTGCGCAGTTAACCGTATCTTTCGATACCTTAAAGGCACTTCTTCTGTTGGCTTATGGTATCCCAAAACCATGTCCTTTGACCTAATTGGTTCTTCGGATGTTGATTTTGCTGGATGGAAAGTAGATTGAAAAAGTACTAGTAGTACGTGTCATTTCCTAGGTAAGGCTCCAGTCTCTTGGTTTAGCAAGAAGCAAAATTATGTCACATTATCAACTACTGAGGCTGAGTATATCATCGCAGGACGTTGTTGTGCACAAATTTTATGGATGAAGTAAACCTTAGAAGACTTTGGTTTACATTATACACACATACCCATTTTCTGTGACAACACTATAGGACCGTTGAGCATCTCTAGAGGAGGGTGAATAGAGTGTGTGTGTGCAGCAGAAAATAATCACCAATTCAAAAATTAAAGTTATAACTATGGAAATAAATAAGAGACAGTAAATAAATGCAGCAAGAGATAGAGAGATCAAACTCAGTGACACAGCGCTGTATACTGGTATCCCTCTGAGAGGACTAATCCAGTCTCGAGTACTCTTGCTCGATGTTAATCCACTATGGCACAAGCTAAATGAGAGCTTGCAGTCTCTTACAACACCGTGCTTGGTGACAAGTGCACGACCAACTTTACAACACCGTGCTTGATGACGAGCGCACGACCGGCTCTACAACAAAGATAGTTGTTGTACTTGGAACGACCTCTTTACAACACTTGGACACCAAAAGACTCTAAATCAACGTAGATATTACTGGATTTTAGCTAAGAGAAGTATAGGTGTGATTTGAAAGCTTTAGAACGTTTGAAAATACTTGTTGAGTAGAGAAGAGAAGATGAAGAATGAATGAGTGATTTGAAATAAAAAAATCTCTTCTATTTATAGGTGTTTTCTGGGACCGAACTCGGGCAGAGTTCTGATGCAAATATTTTGCATATAGACATTGCAAGCAGATTTGGAGGCAACTGACATTTGAATTCAAAGTGACCGAACTCGGGCAGAGTTCGGACCGAACTCGGGCAGAGTTCGGACCGAACTCGGGCAGAGTTCGGACCGGACTCGGGCCAAACTCGGTTTTTAGTTCTGTCATAGGAAAATTTGAAATATTTGTCAAAAACTGTTTGTAAAAATAATTTGGAATATTTTGTAAAGATGAAATGGAAATAGGTAGGCTTTTTAGAAATTTGGACTGGGATAAACCTAAGCCAGTATTACCTAGTCGATTTTACAATTTTAAGTCCTAGACTCAATAAATATAAAATACAGAATAAAGTGTAAAATGACTCAAACTAAATCCCACTGAAATTTATCTTCAGATTGATAATATCTATGCTTTGTTGATGCAGTACGACGCCCATTGAATTGATTTCATATACCCTGAAATGATTAGCAGCAGTTTGTATATTTTGTGTATTGACTTAAGTGCATATCGATTATCAAAATCGGGTGTGACCATGGAATGGGCCAACAATCTCCCCCACTTTGATAATTGACAAACTTGAGTCTATACCAAAATATATCTTAAAAATAGAACAAACAAAATACCTGAGATGGTTGGTTTTGTTTTGTTTTGGATAAATTGATTGGAATGTATGCTTTTGATTTCTTCTGGTTATGTATAGCTCTTCTCCCCCTTTGTCAAATATAAAAATGACTTTGGCTCCCCCGTAATGTGTAAAGCCAACAATTAAAAAAAACAGACAAAGTGAAGCAGAAGATATTCATAAACACAGCATAAATAGACAACTATATGGAAAGAAGTGCTGAAATAAAGTACTGAAATATCTCCCTAAAAGTGTAAAGATACAATCATGAAGTACGAAATATGTCTAACTAAGAAGTTTAGACAAAAATAAAAAAAACTACATCATAGCAAAAGATCATCTACTAACATCATATCCACTATCCATCAGCTGAGTCAGCATAACATAGTGGGGTCATCACCGCCAGAAGCATCAGGAGGAAAATAAGCTGCAGTAGGATCGAAGTAAGGAAAAGATGTCTCATCTCCGAACCTAGGACCTGTGAAGCCTGGGTGAGGAATAATAGTGACTGGATGAACTGGATCATAAGAGAGACTCCAGTGAAGATCCACAATCCCGTTCCGCAAGCCTGATAGATGTGGCAAAACTCCGAGTCAAGATAGCTTTGATGATGTTGCGCATAAAGAGCAATAAAGTCATCAAATCTCTGATAGAATCCTGGATCGAATCCCGGAGCAGGGGCTGGAGCAGGGGCTGGAGCAGGAGCAGCATCAGGAGGAGGAGCCTCAGCACCGACATCTGGAGCAGGCTGAGCTTCTGGACGCAGAGGTGGAGCAGGATATCTACGAGATCTGGTGTGCTCGATGGGAGTGGAGGAGTAAGCACAGGTTTGAAGATCAATATCAAACCTGCGAAAGATAGAGGCCAGGTACATAGGATACACCAGGTTGCGTCATGCATTTCTGCAGTTCAACATCCAGGCCATCATAGTCTTGGGGATAGAGAAAGGAATACCAAAATAAATATGGTACATAGTAGAGAGTTCTAAGAAAGTAATCTCGTTAGTAGATCCTTTCTTAGGAAGGAGTACAGAGAAAATAAAATGATGGAGTTCATAAAAATTTTGGTTTAGATGTTTTGAAAATACTCTTCGAGGAATGGGATTTGGATGACAAATCAATTCCTTGAAGGAGGTAAGGGTGACATCCTCTGGAAATTGGACATAATGAATATCTACCAGAGCTTCACCAACATCAGGAACATGAAAGTAATCACTGATATCAGTGGCACTAAACTCCAATTCTTGCCCAACAACGCAAGAATAGAAGCTGTCGTTTGGTTTTACTTGCAGGTTGCAGTAAAACATACGGACTGCATTGTCAAAAATATTTTCAGCTACTTCAAAAAAATCTCGGTAGCCTAGATGGTCAAAGGTAAAGTTGACAAAAGCTCCAAAAGAAATTTTTATACCGGAGAAAGAATTAAACCATAGGTCAGAGAATTCTTTATCAGGAAATAAAGTGGAATCAAAATCCTCTGATCCTACTAGTCTGGCTGGACTAAACAGACTTGCTGGAGTATAGTCAGATGAGGAGGATCTAGCTTGGGAATGATCAATTGATCCCCTCTGACGTTTAGGAGCCATGGAAGAAAAAGAGAAAAGAAGTAAAGTACCTTGAAAAAGGAGGAATAGAACAAAGTTGAGTTGCCCACCAGATCTCCTAGAATACTTGCAATGAAGGAGAAGAAAAGTGTTTTTCGGAGGAAGGAGATGATTTCTCAGTTTGGTGCGTAAAAAAGAAGAGGAAAAGTAGGGTTTAAATAGGGGTTAGGGCCGGCTGTTCAGTTCTGGAAATAAATACAGCGCCGACCGAACTCGGCCCGAGTTCGGCCCGAACTCGGTCAGAGTTCGGTCCGAGTTCGGCTACTTGCATTTTTGAGACAATAAATGTAATTTTGGTATTTAAATTTTAACTTTATGACTTTTTGACTCCTATATTTAATAACGTGCATTATTTTGGGTTTAGCTGTAGGGGTATTGTCCCAGCTAACGAAGGTCCACCGGGGAACTCTTAAATACCGCTTCGCTTTGACCATAGTCGTGGTGACAGACAGACCCTTTTTAGGCTTGTACTCCAAAATAATTTTCGTTAAATAAATTTCAAAGTTTCAAGTCATAAAATCAAATTTAATTGCCATACTACATTATGAATCTGAAAATTCAAGTATACCGAGCTCTCGCCTCATTATGTTAAACCGATCTTCAGCCAATAGTTTTGTGAAAATGTCTTCTAGTTGATGATCTGTGTCAATGAACTCAAAGCAGATATCTCCGTGTTGTTGATGATCACGTAAAAAGTGATGACGTATCTCAATATATTTTGTGCGTGAGTGACAAATAGGGTTCTTAGTCAGATTAATGGTACTAGTGTTGTCACAATAAATAGGAATCTTAGTGTAGTACAGATTATAGTCTTCTAAGGTTTGCTTCATCCACAAAATCTGAGCACAGCAACGACCTGCGGCAATATACTCAGCCTCAGTAGTTGATAATGCTACAGAATTTTGCTTCTTGTTAAACCAAGAGACTAAGGCCTTTCCTAGGAAATGACACGTACCGCTGGTACTTTTACGGTCCACTTTGCATCCTGTAAAATTCGCATCCGAGTAACCTATCAGGTCAAAGGATTTGGTTTTAGGATACCATAAGCCGACTGTAGAAGTTCCTTTAAGGTATCGGAAGATAAGCTTAACGGCACTTAGGTGTGATTCCTTAGGATTTGCCTGATAACGTGCACATATGCAAACACTGAATATAATATCAGGACGACTAGCAGTTAAGTATAATAAACTACCAATCATACCTCGATACTTGCGTTGGTCGACAGGTTTGCCACTTTCATCAGAATCAAGATTCGTGGATGTTGCTATTGGAGTCCTGATTGGCTTTACGTTTTCGAAGTCGTACTTTTTCAGTATGTCCTTCGTGTATTTAGCTTGGTTGATGAACGTTCCCTTTGAGTGATGTTTGATCTGAAGTCCTAGAAAGAAGTTTAGCTCACCCATCATACTCATCTCAAATTTACTCTACATACACTTAGCAAAATCTTAACAAAGTTTTTTATTAGTAGAATCGAATATTATGTCATCTACATAAATTTGCACAAGGAGAATATCATCATTTAAAGATTTGATAAACAAAGTAGTATCGACTTTTTCCTTTGAAAAACCATTTTCAAGTAAGAATGCACTTAGGCATTCATACCAAACACGAGGTGCTTGTTTGAGTCCATAGAGTGCTTTCTTAAACTTGAAGACGTGATCAGGTTTTTGAAAATCTTCAAAACCAGGGGGCTGTTTCACAAAAACTTCCTCTTTTAAAAATCTGTTCAAAAATGCACTTTTCACGTCCATTTGAAATAATTTAAAATCATTAAAACATGCAAATGCATAAAACATGCGGATGGCTTCTAGTCTAGCAACAGGAGCATAAGTCTCATCATAATCAATTTTTTCTTCTTGATTATAACATTGTGCCACTAGACGTGCTTTGTTGCGTAGAACTTGTCCATCTTCACTAAGTTTATTTCGGAACACCCATTTGGTACCAATTATTGATTGACCAATAGGTTTAGGAACAAGTTCCCAAACTTGGTTTCTCTCAAATTAATTTAGTTCCTCTTGCATGGCATCAATCCAAAACTCATCAAAAAATGCATCATCTATATTCTTAGGTTCTATTTGAGAAATAAATGCTACATTTGTTGTTATTTCAGAATCTTTAAGAGAGGAGCGTTTACATACACCTTTTGATACATCACCTATAATGAGTGTCTCTGGATAATCTGGTAAGAATTTTAATGAATCAACCTTTTGAGTCAGATCTTCCACAGGACTCTTCTCAGTTTTTGCATGTGTATCTTCATCATCACTGTCGCTAGATCTGTGACTATTTAGCTCATCAAAAGTAACATTAATTGATTCTTCAACAATCATAGATCTTTTATTAAAAATCCTATATCCCTTACTCTTAGCAGCATATCCGAGAAATATCCCTTCATCTGCTTTAGAGTCAAACTTTTCCAAGTTATCCTTGGTGTTCAGGATAAAACAACGACATCCAAAAACTTTAAAATAAGAAATTTTGGAATTCTTCCAAACCAAAGTTCATATGGTGTTTTTTTCGAGATAGGACGAATTAACACCCTATTCAAAACATGACAGGCTGTACTAACAGCTTCTGTCCAAAAATACTTAGGAAGATTATGCTGATTCAACATGACTCTAGCCATTTCGCTTAGAGTACGATTCTTCCGCTCCACAACACCATTCTGTTGGAGAGTTTTAGGACAAGAAAATTCGTGGTAATATCCACTATCACCATAAAACTTTTTAAAATCAAAATTTACGAATTTGCCACCATGATCACTTCGGATACGAGTAATCATGAAGCCTTTTTCATTTTGTACCTTTTTACAAAATATCTGAAATTCAAAAATTGTATCACTTTTGTTTGATAAAAAGTAAACCCAAGTAAAACGAGAGAAATCATCAACAATAACAAAAGCGTAGAGCTTACCGCCAAGACTAGCGACTCTACTAGGACCAAATAAATCCATATGAATCAACTGCAAAGGTCTAGAAGTACTTACAGCGTTGATGGATTTAAATGTAGACCTATATGCTTTATTTTTTTCACAGTCAGCACATACCATATCTCTCTTGAATGGAATCTCGGGAAGTCCTTTTACCAACTTCTTAGTACTGAGTCGTGAGATAGTGTCCATATTTGCATGTCCTAGTCTCATGTGCCATAGCTAACTTTCATCTAGATTAGCTACTAGGCATCTACCTGCATTATTAGTAATCTCCAAAAAGAAAACATAAATGTTGTCTTCTCTAATCCCTTTATATACGGGATCACCAGATGACATATCATATATAGTACATTTATCTTTCACAAAATTGATACCATAACCATTATCAGCCAAATGACTTATGCTTAGTAGGTTATGTTTCAATTCTGTTACTAGACAAACATCCTTTATTACTGGATAAGGAAAAATACCGACAGTACCATTACCAATAATATTATCTCTCAAATTATTTCCGAAGGAGACGTATCCTTCTTTCTTCATCGATAGCGTGGCGAACAAAGATGCATCACCAGTCATGTGCCGCGAACATCCATTATCGAGGATCCATTTACTTTTAGCATGAGAGGGTTGAGGGTCCACCTACAAAATAAGTAGATGAATCCTTTGGTACTCATTTACTAAAGGGTCCATTATGATTAGTTTTAGGTCTCCAGGATAAAGTGTGATTGTCAACAAGTTTCCTTGCCAAGCAATACTGTGATATGTGTCCGTGTGTACCACAATAAGTGTAAGTTAGTTTAGAACTAGTAGTGGTTAAAACTGTGTTCACATGCTTGTTTGGTTTCTTGGAGAACCTATAAGTGAAAGCATGATGATAGTCATGTTTCTTCTGTGCTTTATTATTTTTAGTCCTCTTAGGTGTATGCTTAGCATTAGGACAAAACTTAGGCTGTGTTACAGGTATTGCCTGTTTGCCTAACTTGATTTCTAACTTTTTAGAAATCGCAACAGACTCTTCATATCTAGCAGTCATATCTGAGAGTCTTTGTTCTGTGACTAAGTGCTTCTTCTTCTCTATGTCATATAATTCTTGCATCTTGACATAATCTCTTTCTTTCTTTTCAATCTTGAGGATAGCCTCATGATAGTCTACCTTGAGTTTGGCTATCTCTTCCGTGTTACCGGTAGTAGACGTCTCTTTAATATCTTCAATAAGATTGGACAGTCTAGCTATCTCGGTTGTGTATGCCTTAATCTCTTTTCAAGATTGCTTATACTTGTCAAGCACATTTCTGTGATCTTCAAGTAATTCGCTAAAGGCATTTTCTAATTTATCGAAAGTAAAATCATCATATAGAGGGTTTGAGGATACCTTATCAAATGCCATAAGACAGACATTGGCATTTCCGCAGGGTCTGTCTTCTTCCTCTGTATCACTGGCATCACTTTCATGCTAGATGCTTGTGTTGGCATACTTTCGACTAGTTGTTGCTTTTCTGTTTGATCTTGATCTGTCATATGGACTGCTTTTCTTTGAAGTTGGGCAGTCCTTCTTCATGTGCCCTGTCTTCTTGCATCCAAAGCAAATGGTTTCATCTTCATTGCTTTCTTGGATATCTCTCTTCCTTCTGTTTGATTTCTCAAACTTTAGGAATTTCCTGAAGTTCTTCACAAGTAGGGCTTTTTCATCACCACTTGATGATTCTTCATCAGAATCATTGCATGTTGATTTTCTTGCTTGAGCTTTGAAGGCAATAGATTTTTTTTTGGAGTTGCTTTTTCAAACTCTTGCAGATCAAGCTCATTGGTCATGAGCTTGCCCATCAGTGTTTCCAAGGACATAGTGGTGAGATCGTTTCCTTCAATAATTGTTGTAGTTTTTGGATTCCAGTTCTTGGTTAAAGCCCGCAGCACTTTTCTGATCTTCTCATGATTGCTGTAATCCTTACCAAGAGATTGCAAAGGATTAGTTATATCAAGAAAACGAGTGAACATCTGTGTAATTGACTCACCAGGTTTCATCTTAAAAGATTTATATTCCTGTGTTAGTCTACTAATTTTGGATTCCTTCACTTGGGAAGTACCTTCATGAGTTACCTTAAGAAGTTTCTAAATTTTGTGAGACGTTTTACAGGTTGAAACTCTGTTGAACTCCGTTTTGTCAATTGCACAGAACAGGGCATTGATGGCATGAGCATCTAGACTAGCCGTAGCTTTTTCAGCTTCTGTGTATTTGTCATGAGGCTTGTCTACAAGTTGGCCTTCAACCACTGTGGGTTCTGGTTTCTTACAACCATCAATGACGATAGACCAAAGATCAAAGTCAAGATACTTTAAGAAGAAAGTCATTCGTGTTTTCCAATAGGTATAATTTGTACCATCAAATAGTGGGGGTCTATTTGTGGATTGCCCTTCACCATTGAATATTGATTTCACGGCTGCCATATATACTCTCTGAGGTTTGTTATATTAGAATATAACCAGCTCTGATACCAAATGTATGACCGTTGAACACCTCTAGAGGGGGTGAATAGAGTGTGTGTGTGCAGCGGAAAATAATTACCAATTCAAAAATTAAAGCTATAACTATGGCAATAAATAAAAAACAGTAAATAAATACAGCAAGAGATAGAGAGATCAAACTCAGTGACACAGCGATGTATACTGGTATCCTTCTGAGAGGACTAATCCAGTCTCGAGTACTCTTGCTCGATGTTAATCCACTATGGCACAAGCTAAATGAGAGCTTGCAGCCTCTTACAATACCGTTCCTGGTGACAAGTGCACGACCAACTTCACAATACCGTGCTTGATGATGAGCGCACGACCGGCTCCACAACAAAGATAGTTGTTATACTTGGAACGACCTCTTTACAACTCTTGGACACCAAAAGACTCTAAATCAACGTAGATATTACTGGCTTTTGGCTAAGAGAAGTATAGGTGTGATTTAAAAGCTTTAGAACGTTTGAAAACACTTGTTGAGTAGAGAAGAGAAGATGAAGAATGAATGAGTGATTTGAAATGAAAAACTCTCTTATAGGTGTTTTCTGGGACCGAACTCGGGCAGAGTTCTGATGCAAATATTTCGCATATAGACGTTGCATGCAAATTTGGAGGCAACTGATATTTGAATTCAAAGTGACCGAACTCGGGCAGAGTTCGGACCGAACTCGGGCCGAACTCGATTTTGAGTTCTGACATGGGAAATTTCGAAATATTTGTCAAAAACTGTTTGTAAAAATAATTTGGAATATTTTGTAAAGTTGAAATGGAAATAGGTAGGCTTTTTAGAAATTTGGACTGGGATAAACCTAAGCCAGTATTACCTAGTCAATTTTACAATTTTAAGTTCTAGACTCAATAAATATAAAATACAAAATAAAGTGTAAAATGACTCAAACTAAATCCTATTGAAATTTATCTTCAGATTGATGATATCTATGCTTTGTTGATGCAGTACGACGCCCGTTGATATTGATTTCATATACCCTGAAATGATTAGCAGCAGTTTGTATATTTTGTGTATTGACTTAAGTGCATATCGATTATCAAAATCGGGTGTGACCATGGAATGGGCCAACAAACACTAGTACTATTAACCTGACTAAAAATCTTGTATGTCATTCTCGCACCAAGCATATTGAGATTCGACATCATTTTCGTAGAGGCCATCAAACAAATGGAGATATAAACGCAGAATATGTAGACACTGAGAAACAATTGGCTGACACCTTTACGAAACCACTAGCGGTAGATCGTTTCAATTATTTACGTCGAGAATTAGGAATTTTAGATGTCAATAATATTAATTAATTCTATTTTACTAATTATTTTTCAATATGCAAAAATTGTTTTCTAGACAAGCCTATAAAGGGTCTGTCTGTCACCATGACTAAGGTCGAAGCGAAACGGTACTTAAGCGTTCCCCTGTGAGCCTCCATTAGCTAGGACAACACCCCTATAGCTAATCTGAGATAGTCACTGCGTAACAAAATTTAATTCATAAAATAATGTTAATTTTATTAATTGAAATCTAAAATGACTAAATTTTGAATTAAATAATTGAAAAAGGATTGATGAATACAAAAGTGTTATTTTATTTTCTATACAAAAATACCTCAACAGAACCCCAGGCGAACTCGAACCGAATTCTGCCCGAGCTTTGTTGGTGTTAGATTTGAAAGTGGCCCCCCTTCTATTCAGCACCCTCCTCCTCCAAACAAAGTAGTAGCCGCACGGACGAGCTCCAAACCCTAGCTTTTTCAACCCTTGATTTCTCTCAAATCCTTTGGAGTTTTTCATCCAAATCTTGGATTCGTGCATGAAATCTCGTTCTTTTCCACATACTCAATTCTCAGAAGGTATAATTTCCTTCTTCTCTCTATTTTAATTTCTTAGATTTCTATACTTTTCTAGAAATTATGCCTAAGGTGCACAACCCCTTCAAGAGAAAGAAGACGACGGCTAGTGAAGAAGCCTCATATTCGGATCATATCCAAGGATCGCTCTTTTCGCCCGTCCAATCGAATGACGGAGCATTCAATGAGTTTTTCTTCGGAACTCTTGAACAATCCTTATTATGGTATGTGGATTTTTCAGTTCGCAACATATGCACTGGCGTACCGGTTAAGTGGACAATCTTTCTGACCCACAAAACCTATTTTGAAGCATTAGGATTGCACTATCTTATCACTCATTCATTTCCTATTGCTACTAATGCTATTCGATTATTTTACTACAATTTTACCCTTGACATTTTCACTGTTAAGAGCCGTGTTGCTGGAATTGATATTCAATTCAATAATGCTGAACTAGTAAAAATCCTAAACATTTCAAATGAAGGTGCTCCGCTAGACGATATCACTGAATTTGAATTTTCCGGAGACACAACTTTAAATAGTTTCAAGAACCAACTTTGTTCTCCTAATCAAGTCCGTACTGGAAAAAAGCTGCACATTTAAACTTATTCTTTTATGAATTGTATCGCATCGTCTATTCCACCATCTTGCCCAAATCCACTTCCAAAGACGATGTGACAACACTTGAAATGTATGCTTTATATCATATTCATAATGGGATTCCTTTTTCTGTTCCTAAAACGATTATCCAGATGATGGGTCATTGTCGCGAAAGACACAGAAACCTTGCTTACGTAATGATTCTTCCAATCATTTTTCAGCACTTTGACATTGAATTATTCACTTGTGTTCGTGACTCTGAGCCCAAGTATCTTCAGCTCTCTCGTCGTAGCGCAGATGTTCCTCCTGCTTCTCCTACTGCACCACCTCTACCTCATCAGGATTACCCTATGTCTTTTGAGGGTATTCACTAGCACTTATCTGATATGCGGCATGCTCAGCTGGATGAGCACAACTCTTTGCGAGCGTTTGTTACAGATACATTGAGGGAATGCGAGTTCCGAGATGCTAGTCGGTTTCAGGCCATGGCAAACTCCTTTGCAGATCTGCATTTTGCCCAGACGGGTCAGCATGCCAGTTCTCTTCCACGAGATTCCACTATTTTTGGTTACCGCTATGAGGATGAGGTGGTTCGTCACTTCTTTAAGCCCAGTAACGCTTATGACTGGTACCATGGTTCTGGTGCTACTCCACACCCTTCTCGTAGAGCTGGCACTATGGAGCTGGTCCTTCTGGACATGGTGGCGATGCTGATCGCGATGATGACGCTGACTCTGTTTAGCTGCTGAGAATTTTGATCTAGACGTTATTGTATTTTGTCTAGATGGTATCTGATTAGACTCTACTTTTTTCTATGTATGATTGAAAATGCTTCGACATTCCAAGGTAGTACTCTATCTTTTATTTTTAATAGCACTTATGTGACTGTTTGCTGAATTGATATATTTCAAACTCCTATTAGTATGCATTTACTATTTCAGTGTGTATTGTCCTCTTTTATTCTTAGTATGCACTTATCATTCTATGCGTAGCATTATTTATCTTAGTTTATGCTTCCGTCATAGAACTGCATATGAATTTATGTCATTCGTTATATATTTTATGTATTTCTTCAACGTTCGTTTCTTAAGCATTAATTGTGGAGGAGCTTCTCTTTTTGCAATTATTTTGCTAAGAGACAATGGGGGAGAAAATGGATCTAACATCTTTTGCAGAGAATACAGGAATTTTGTTTTTAAGAGGAGACGGTACCTACGTACAGTGCCTTACAAATTTTGATTTCTTTTCAAATCAAGATCAAGATGTTATATCGGTCATGGTTTGTCAATTATCAAAATGGGAGAGATTGTTGGCCTATTGGTCATGGTCAAACCTGATTTTAATAATTGATCTAACCGTCTCGATATAAGGGCTACTTGGACGACTACTGAGAACTACTACTACTACCATTTAAGACATGAAGCCGTTTTTGCCACTGAGTTTGTATTTTGTTATCAATGTATTTTTCACAATTTATTGAGTCTAGGAATACATTGTACACTGAGTCGTACTGGAAAATAGGCTACCCCAAAATGATTTTAAAATATTTCTTTGTTTTGAAAATAAGCACATTTACAAAAGCTCCTAACTGCTCGACCTTTCAAAAAGCCCAAAATCCGATTTGCAAAACCCTAACCAAATCAACTCTGGACCAGCAAAATTTAGCCCGAGTTCAGCCCGAATTTGCCCCAAGTTCGGTTAGCGGAATGTTGGATTTTTGAACCCGGTCTCCCTGCAGTTACGGATGTAACGGCTATTTGCCGAGATTCTCTCAAAGAATTCTGCGCAAATTCTGATTCTGCCCGAATTCTCCCTTTAGAAAACCTATAAATAGAGAAAATTTTCTACCATTTCAACACACCAATTCATTCTCTCTTCTCTTCTCTCTAAGCTTACTATGTTCTTCCAAAGTGTTATAAGCATGTCATTTTCAAATTCCAATCCAGTTACAATCCTCTAGTCGATTTGCCAGTACGGTACGGTCTAGAAGTTTCAGAGTGATTGTAATCAGAGGCTTGATTGAAGAAAGATACTTCACAATTGAAGTTGGTCGAGTACTTCATATCAATGCTCGCGTTGTAAAAGTTGCAAGAACTTCGCATGAAAACTTGCGATATTTTTCCATAGTGGATTTCAACTGGAAGCTAGAGTTCTTCCGACTGGACTAGTCCTCACAAAAGAAAAACCAGTATATATCCTTGTGTTTACGTTTGCGTTTGCTTTCTGCTCTTTACTTTTACATTTACATATTTGTGATATATTATGTGATCTTGTTGCTAACAATTTTTTAAATAGTTAGTTTTTTGTTGCCTACTCTATTCAACCCCCCTCTAGAGTATAGCGCTTTATATCTCGTTCCTACACATGGGTCACATGCCCTAAATAAACAAAATGTGCCTCGCGCCTTACTTTGGCACTAGATTGGCAGAAGGCTACACACGCCTAATCTGAGTGGCATGGCGCTCACGCCTCTTTTAGGCATCATGAAGGGACGTCTTTTTGCAGAAGACAGCTGTCATCATAGCTTTGGGCCACTTGTGCCTCATTAAGGGCGTGCCCCTATTCACGCCTTACTCATACATGTGCGCCTGATTCATTATGTCATTACTCACGCCTCTCAGGGCACCATCCCCGAGACTACGTTTAATGAGCTCAGACTCCTCTCGAAGGCACCAATGTGACGCTTCGACTCTCATGCAGAGAATGAACGTCAAAGTCAAGATTCATTCTCCTTGAAAGCAGTGCAGATAGGCGCGCCAAGCATAAGTTCCCCCAAGCGCGTGTTGCCCAATCAAACTCAGGCGTGTGTCGCCCTGAGTCCTTAATCCCAAGCGCTTGTGCTTCCACCCCGCACCCACAATTCTCCCCAATGACAAACATGCCACCTAGGGCAATGACTCCTAGGCGTGTGGAGAGTTAGGCATACGCCACATGTTGCGGACCTAGTCACGCCCCTGAACGAGTTTTCAACAGCCCGAGATCTCCTCCAACAGCCAAATCTTAAACCAACTACGTGGCAGTCAGCCATGGCGTCTCACCAGTGAAGTGCCTGCCTGGTTGTAACTGACTCCTGTTTAGGAGTGCCACGTGGCAGATGAAGACCCACGTTCCTGCCTACTCATAGGTGCGCATGCTACTGTTCCTCCCCATTATAAATAGGAGGAGTTTCTCCTCCATTTGAAGCTCTCAATTTCCTTCCAGTTTTTGTATTTTTCATCAAGAGTTCCCCAGCATTCCAGAGAGAGTCATTGCTGCTCCCCTTAGCCAGTGAAGTTCTTTCGATTTTCCTCTAGTTTTTGCATTTTTCCTTAAGAGTTCCCGAGCATTCCAGAGAGAGTCATTACTGCTCCCCTTAGCCAGTGAAGTTAAGCCCAGCAACCCTCTCTCTCAGTCAGATCGTTAATGGAAGTAACGAAGCAACCCTCTATCATCGCGACCCAGATCAAAAACAGTATAATTAGGAGATTCTTGTTCAAGGATTTCCTCTTGCATTCTCGTTTGCAACCTTCAACGCTCTTCTCCATAGCAACAAGAAGCGATATATATGGTAAGACTAGCCTTGAAATGATCTATAAAACACCATGACTAGAAGAACTGACCAATAGGTGTGTGTATCTATTCAGCTCAGCCTCGAACCTTGATTAGCATATATGTACAAAATTTTAGGTTTACTTGTAATAATTGTATAGCATGTTGATAGTCAGACGGAGTAGAGTATTGTTTTGCTTCTATTTTGTTTAAGACCTGACCTATATAGGAATAGTGTTGAATTAGTAATAATTTGTTTTCATTGACCAATAGTACCATAATGGTACTTAGGACTCCTTAGAAAGTCTTGATTTTATTCCACAATAGCCAAGTTTTGTATTCTTCTAGGAAATTGTACCGTACTAGTCCATCTCACTAGTAGGATCATGACCTTGACCTCGTTACTTAAGTTAGAATGGATCTAGAACTAAGGTTACCTTATTTCCTGGTAGGTTATGTGAACTTAGAATCTCATTAGTAGTTGAGTCCTCTAGAAATCATTATTGTTTAGTTTCTTTTATATCATATTTTATGTTTTGATTTTGAGGATAGCATGTAAGACCAATCAGACGGCCAGAAGTACATCTTTAGCAAAAGATCGCCATGTACCAGACAAAAGAGCTCCCAACTTGTCACTTTTGTGGTAAGAAGGAATATGTTCAGAAGGATTGTAAGAAGAAGTTAGGACGATGCCATGGATTTTTTGTTATTATTAATACTATGTCATGTTATATTATGTTAGTTCGAGTAACAAAATTTCTAAGGTGGATAGATTGTAAGCTCCCCTGGATTTTTAGAGTTATTTTTTATTATTTTGTTTAATATAGTTTTATAATA
>JANAVB010019797.1:3935873-3983423 GCA_029216955.1 Iris pallida | reverse complement strand
AATATAAATATATATATATATATATAGATATATATATATATATATATATATATATATATTATAGTATATAGATATAATACTTGATGCATAAATAACATATTTAATCTAAAAAATATTTTAACAATTTAAAATTATATTACAATATATACCATTTCTATTTTCCTTTACTTCTATTTTTAAAGATATATATATAATTAAAATAAATAAATTCCTAAAATATATTACTAGATAATATACCAATATTTATGTATAAATCCACACATACATACATATACACATATTGGTTTAAATAATCAAGAAATCTATAATATAGCAATTTATATATTAAAATATTTATATACTATTATTAAGGAAGTATACCACAATCTTAACTGGTTTCATAGATATGACAAGGATATGGCTATGTTATCTCTACCATGCCTAATATGTTAGTCATGGAACATGAGTACTCTAGCCATACCTGTTTCTAATCGCATGCATCTATAAACGAAAGCATGACTAAGGCTATTACTATAATACAAATATTGTTTTAAAATATTAAAAATAAAATTTACTATTTGGGCCAAGTAAATAAAAAAATATTAAAAATTTTGGAGATTTATAGCCAACACCGATAAAATTTTCATGTTTTTTCAGCAGGTTGTTGTAAGCCAACTTGGAATGCCGCAGAATACCGTAGTATGCAGCGGTTACCAATAATTCTGCACAGGCACAGTAAACCCTCCCTCCCCCCACAAAAAAAAAATCATATTTTTGGTGTTGTAATTTTACCCCACCCTAAAGCTACTCCAATAAGATCTAATACCAAAGATATATCACTATGTCATCTAGGCTAGTCCATTATGAAAAGTACTACGTATCTCAATTCTTCCATAAAAATCCCAAATAGAATCTAGATCATTTTAGGACTATAATCCAAAGCAAAAAATTTATAAACCATAATGTAATTGCAAGTAACATTAAATCACAAATATATGACATAACTAAAAGATATTTAACCATATACATATGTAGAAGAAAAAACAAAGAAATTGCACATTTCTTCACTCTGGTAGCATGTACTTGCCTTGGGTTATACTATCCAAACCTAGTCTTCTACTCCTCTCCAAGGGGGATTTAGAAATCGCATCCTACGTTCCAAAACACCCAGCTCCAAGGATTGAGGGTTCAAACTTGAGGAAGAAGAGGTGGAGAGAAATGGCGATAGAGTGAAAAAAGAAGAAGAGAGAGAAAAAATAGTTGTTTTATATGGAAAGGGAGCTGATGCTTGGACCCGAGATCTAGCCATGTCATCAATCCACCTCTCACATTAATCCTAGCCACCAACACAACCATATGATCATAGGTTAAAAGAGAGCTCTAGTCATGGGTTGTTGGGCACTTCGCAACCAATCGGAATACTGTCGGTATTCTGCATAATACGTGGATAATCCATTCTGATACTCAAATCTCAATTTGGAGAATTTTTGGGTATTCTTTTCCAGGTATGGTCCTAATATGGTCCTACGGCAATGACAATGGGTTATTCTATAGTTTAGGATAATCTTATTATAATTACCTTATTATAATAACCACAACCAAAATATAGTTGCATAAGTCAATTAATCAGTTTATCAATCTAGCTTTGAACGACTATGAACCTAAATAAAACATGTATTATAGCTTAGACTAGTATCCATCATCGAAGTAGTGACTACACCTACAACCAAACAATGACAAGGGGTGACACACTACTCCAAAATGAGATAATACTCCGCGCCAAGGTCAGTACGAAAATCCCACAAAATACTCATCCAATTACTCAATCACTAATAAAGGATAAAGGCATGGACAACACGTTGTAATATACCGTATCAAAATTGATAAATGATATGGAAATAATACGCAAAAATAAAACGTATATCAGGAACGTTATTTTAATTACCTTCATATATTATCTGTGCATATGAGATTTTTGTTTTTTGTCTATTTTATTTAGTACGGAGTTCACACCTATAACGTAGTACAACTATGTAGGTCAATTTGATTGGAAGTTTATTCTAGTTCGTATTAGCTGGCCCGGTTATGTAACCATTCCATGTAGTTTTGGGACAGGGCGTGACAGAGGAAGAGAACAAAAAATGAGAATTTATTGAGAGAGTTATCTCTGATATAAAATCTTTAAAGATATATCAGCCGTTGCATCGAAATCCAACAATCAAAATCGACATGCACAAGGATTGTTCCCACTCAGAACATAAAAATGGTAACCGAGTGGTATACTGCCCAATAAACTGTCAGCATGATAAAATTAGAAATTTTCAATTTTCAGGGTTTCGATTCTATATGCAGGTCCTAGTCGGGGTACATGGTCGTGCCATGGATCTTTACAAGTCTCAAAATGTATGTAGGTTCGCACGATTCTCAATAAGACTCAAAAATACTTATCAATTGTATAAGTCTTCAATTGCTTCTCTCAAAACAAGAGTATCGCACGAAACTACTCATGCATCCTTGATGCACGTGTAATGAAAAAAATCTTGAAAATCAGTAAATCCATTAATAAACAAATCCAATACTATCATCATGGTACGATATTGATAACCAAGGATCTGGCTAGCAAAAATCTAATGTCCTTGATTACGATACCAAAATTAAGAAAATATAGAAAATCAAATACATGATAATACTTGTATATCCATATACAAATACTAATAGTGTGAGACGAGCATCACAAAGGGTGGGCCAACTCGTGTGAGTTGATCCCCTCTCTTCTCCACATCGTGTTGTTGTCAGGACGTCTCGGGGTGTGACATACCGAATTGCAGAGTCACACTACACTTTGACTAGGGTTGGACGAAGAAAGTTATAACTTGGATGGTCGGCTGACAACATATGGCGACCTGTAGTTGGGTGGCTATGGATTATGTAGGGGAGGGACACATGTGAGTTGGTACATGCCTTGCTCCACCCCTTTGGTCAGGGGACTTTGGTCGGGGCCAGGAACTAGAAAAATGTCCATATAAGATCCTTGGGTCATTGTTTATGTGACACGTGGTTGATAAATTGTAGGCTTTGGGAAGATTAACACCCTCTCTCGTATGGGATGGTCCCAGCCACTACCAGAATAAGTCGTTTTAGCGACGCTTAAAGACGTCGCTAAAACGACAAATTTTGTCGCTAAAAATATTTACCGACGTAATTACCGACGTTTTGGACTTGTCACGGAAACGTAAGTCGCTGATCTTTAAAACGTCGCCAAACGTCGCAAGTACTGACGTTTACCGACGTATATATACGTCGGTATATTACCGACGTCTACCGTCGTGTCGTCGGTGCATTACCGACGTTTACCGACGTATATATACGCCGGTATATTATCGACGTCTACCGTCCTATCGTCGATGGTTTAGCGACGTGTTTAAAGTTGCTACACGTCGGTAAAATCCTGGAAATTTATCGACGTTTACCGTCGTTTAAAATGTCACTAAATGTCGGTAATTCCTGGGATTATTATCGACGTTCACCGACGTTTACCGAAGTTCTCCGACATATAAGGACGTCGGTAAACGTCGGTACCCTGGAAAATTTTGCAGATTTATCGACGTTTACCGATGTAAACGTACGTCGGTGGACGTCGGTAAACGTCGCTAAATCTGCAAAAAAAAAACAGAATATCCTTTTCTTCCTGCAGTTTAAAAAGATAACCAAAACCAACAGGAATGAACACTCAATAACACACACCATACACACACACCCCCCCCCCCCCCATATAACCAATAGGAATGAACACTCAATAACACACACCATAACCAACAGTCCACATTCCCTGTTTTGCTGAACACAGGCCATATACACACACACCCATGTGAATGACACACAATCACACACACACCCATGTGAATGACACACAATCACACACACACTGTTTTCCCTCACTGTACACAGGTTTCAGTCCCTACATACACAGGTTTCAGTCACTCCTACACACACACACTCACTCTCTATCACACACTTGTCACTCTCCCTTTACCTCACTCTTTCTAACCCTCTATCTTTCTATCTTCCTATGTATATATATATAATGTAATGTATATAAATATGTATGTGTATGTAATATGCATCTAAGTATATTATGTATATATGTAGGTATCCTATATATTATATTATGTGCGTGTACCATTATATATATATATATATATGTATGTGTGGTATACATATAGGTAGCCTATATGTATATATATATATATATATGTATGTAATATGTGATTTCCATGTGTAGGCCTAGATGCAATAATAGGTTGTGTGATGTTGGTTTTGACTTTGTATTGTATAGGTCGTATGGGCTTGATATACTAGCATAGGCTAGTTTAGCCTTGATTAGACTAATATAGACTCGTTAGGACTTAGAACGATTGTTAAACCTAGTTAACATAACCTAGACTTGTTTAGACCTAGAATGACTTGTTTGACCTAATTTAGACTTGTTGGACCTAGTTTGACCATAGTTGACCTAGTTTGACTTCTAGGGTTGACCAGAGTTGACCAAGAGTTGACTTTGGCCTAGATTGACTTCTAAACGTAAACCACAGAAGCACATTAACATCCAATTGAAACAAATAATAACATAAACAACAGTATAACATAATGTAGCAGGCAACAAATAGAATGGGATCCAACAAATAGATTAGGATCCAACAAATAAAATAGGCACAACCAACAAGTATCCAAATAACCAAGTCTACACAAAATAACAAAGTCTACAATCAAATAACCAAAGTCTACACCAAATAAAAAAGTCTACAACCAAATAACCAAAGTCTACACACAACCAACTAGGGATCTGGTGCAGGAGGGGCACCACCGCGACGAAGGGACAAGAACAACTCATACTCCTCAAGTGAAATCGATACCGATGGAGCAGGCAGTGATGTCGGTGGAGTCGGTGTCGAAGAAGAAGGCGGTGGAGGTGGCGGAGTCGACGACGATGAAGACGCACCTGGAGGACCAGCACGCTCCAACGCTGTAAGTCGCTGGTGGTATGAATCCATGATAGATAACATTCTATCACTGCTCTGGACCATCGAATCCTGCGCCAATCTCAGCCTCTCGGCCATGGTCACATGTCCTGTCTGCAGCTCCGTCACCGTGCGCTCTAACCCTCCAATGCTGTGCTCTGTCCTCTCAGTCGTCTCCATGAGCTCCAAAATACCGTGGTCGAGCGCATCCAATCGTGCTAGCAGCGCAGGATCGTCCGTAGGGTGCTGAGACTGCTCCTCGATCCGTCGTAGCAGGTCGTCACGGAGAGACTCCATCATCTGGTGGACTCGGGCAGACTCCTGGGACGGTTGTAGACCATGCACACTAGCAGGAGATGTTCTAGAGGACTGGGTCACAACTAGGGTGCCATAGGATCCCGTATCGTAGTACGTACCCCTACGGAGTCCACCAGCAGCGGTCATCCACAGCTCGTCCGCTGTCACGCCCCGCTCCCAATTTTGGGATACGAGTACGTGGCCAAGTCCAGCCTACGCCGCAGCATCGGCGGTAGTACGCTGTCTATGATAACAATGGTCCACAACAAGCACAATACGCATATATATCATCCACAACTAAGCCAGCAAAAATCACTAAAATATCCAATATTCTCAATAATATAAATATGAAAAATCTACTACAACTCAGAAAGTCTCAGAAACAAACCCGGATAATAGAAAATAAAATAGACAACTAACTCCATAACTATAACTACTAACTAATGCGAATCCATAAGGAAGAAAAAAATGCTAATTCGCATCAGTGCTGGAACCGGGTACGCCAGTGACGTCAGTGTCTCCAACATACTCACCGTAAACCTCTGGACAGATCGCGTCGTCTACAACTGAAAAATGGTTATCCAGTCAGGATTGGAACAAGTACAAGTCTAACCACCATGATACAAGTACAATATAAAGTAATGAAACACTAAACATGGAAGGTAATGATCAATGGAAACAATGAACAATATGAACAAGAAATCATGAGATGGAAGAAACTGATAAGAAAAGTAACAAGCATGAAAAGTAAAGAGACTCATGTAAACACTCGTAGTGCACGTGTCGTGAGAAGTACAATGTTCCTACACATGGACGGCTTGGGCAAACGATGAGGTTATAAGGCTCACCCCCGTAACCGGGAGAGTTGCCAACGATACCATCTAGGCTTTGTCCACGTGCCTAGTAATTGTACCCCTCCAATATCCATACCTCACAATCATGAAAATACGATCACGATAACGATCAAGATAACAATAAGAAAACATGATCAATAGTCAAACACTCAACTCTCGTGTGTGTAACAGTCAAGACACAGAAGATAGCATGTATAAGTGAAATACGATAATATAAAGTAAATGCACATGAAGGTGTCAACAAGTACTTGCCTGAACTCTTGGACGGATTGATTTCACAAGTTGAAGACAATATGAACTCTGGCCTAGAAGCTATCAAATCAAGACATCATCCCACGAACCCCGTCGCACAAACAACCACAAGTTAGATATACAAATCCCACTCTAAAAATCCTAGAAAGTGGCTAATGGGTTAAATCAATTAATTCTGGAATAAATCATCTAAAATCCTATTTTAACCTATTTAATTCTGAAATAATAATCTACACAAAAATATTTGGCCAAGGAAAGTCACGGTTCCAAATTCGGGACCCGCGGCACGCAAACCGAGACATACGTTTGACTAACTAGTCAAACATTATGAATTCAAAGTTTGATTGTGCAACATGATAGATTTCAGCGCCATGAGTGCATTGGAATCAACCATGCCGCAAAATCATGATTTGGTCAAAAGTTATCGCCATTATGGCTAACCATGACCAAATCGATGGACCGTGGACCAAATCTGACTTCTACGAACAAAATAAAATACTAGATGAAACATTGAATTTCTGGAAAAATTATATGTTGTAGAGCTCGGTGTCAGCTTTCCAAACTTCAAACGGATCGCGAAACGGAGTTCGGGATCGCTCGGAATCACGAAAACCGTACGACGTATAAATTTTTGGACAACCGACACTCAAATAATTATTCAGAAATTCGAGATCTAAACTACAGAAAATAAAATATATATTCAGAAACCTAACCTCAATACGCTTCCAACAAAAAAAACGACGGGCAAAAAGGACGTCTAGATCAATGGCAATCGCTCCGCGAAGTCGAAGATCCCAATCAAACTCTCCCACTAAAGCTGCTAAATATAAAATAGGGTTTCGGAATAACCTAATAACTAATATATATATAGAGAGAGAGTCGGTGGCTAAGTCAGCTGAGGCGGCTGGGCGGGGACACGTGGCAGCATCCTGTGCCTCCCGCCCAGATCCGATGGTCCATAATGGAGCCGGCTTGGACGGCTAATCCGAGTTCGACTCGGAATATAAAAGTGGCTCGGACACCCAGCCTTCCGCACCCGCGCTGACGGGTGGGCCCGCACTCCGCACGCCAGCGGCTGACGTGTGGGCCCCCGCTCGGCTGACTGGGTAAATGTTTTGGAAAATAGGTTTTAAATTACAGAAAATTAAATAAAAATTCAAGAAAAATCCTAAAAATTTCAAATAAATCCCAAAAAATTCCTAAAAATTCCTAGAAAAATATAAAAAATATTCTAAGGGTTCTAGAGCCCAAATAACTTATTTGACCTCAAAACTACCCTCGGGTGTTCTCACAGTAAATCCTGGAAGCTTAGAAAATTAATAAAATCATATATAAAATTATCTAAAAATCTTCTAAAAATCCAAGAAATTCTAAAATAATAAAATTCTACTCTAGGGGCTGCCCTGGGACCCTGGAGACCATATATGTCCTAGTTTTACTATACTTAAGTTATAGGCTTAGGTACGCACCCTTGTGATCCCAAATCAAAACTCCATTCACCTACGATTCAAACCATTATATAAATAATAATAATAAACAAAATAAATAAATAAAAATAAAAAAAATTTGCTCTAAAGTAAATAGTTTTCGGGAGACAAGTGCTACAAACTATCCCCCTTAAAAGATTTTTGTCCTCAAAAATCAAAACATCACAAATAGTATAGTATAATACCTAACTCTTACAAACAATAATTTTTTAATCTAAGTCACGGAGAGATAATGGCTAGGAACATAAGTGAACTAACAACTAACTAAGCATGCATAACAACTAAATCTAAAGAAGGCTTTCAAGGAAACATATTTAAGTTACCTATGTCTTGGGGTTGAGTCAAAGCCACAAATGCTTGTCCTTGACGTTGTGCTCCTCCAGATTGCTGTTGTGAAACTGGCCTATGAGCTGGTGCTGCGGGGCATTCTCGCACTTGGTGGTCTGGTGCTCCACAAAGGAGACAAAGTCCTAACCTCTTCCTACAATGGTCTCCCTTGTGTTCTTTTTTTCAACAATAATTACACTTAGGCTTGGGTGGGATAGGCTGCTGTTGTGGCTGGGATGATACCACCCTAGTTGGAGGTTGATGCTGGATTTGAAGGATCTTCTGAGAAATATTAGGACGTTTTGATGGTTCTTGATGACTACCATCTCTACCTCTCTTTTGGGAAGCTACTTTCTGCCTTAGGATAGATTCTTGACGCCTAGCTGCATTCAAGATATCTGTATAGGATGTTGGGTCTACTGACGCTGTTAAACTCTGCAACTTGTAATTCAGCCCAGAATGGAACTTTTCTGCCTTCTCTTCTTTTGTAGATACAAGAGTAGGAGCAAAATGACTCAAGCGACTAAATTCTGCATCATATTCGTCCACTGTCATGCTCCCCTGCTCTAGTCGTATGAATTGATCCCGCAGCTCCTTTCGAACAGTGGTGGGGAAGAACATGGTATTGAAGAGGTCTGTAAACTCTTTACATAACACATTCTTGCCCAACCGTCTTTCTTGTGCTGCCCACCAATGATGTGCATTGTCCTTGAGCTGCAACTTCACTGCTTTTATCCATTTCTCCGGTGGCAGCTCCGACGCCTCTAGTAGTGTCTCTATCTCCACTAGCCAGTTGGTGACTTCTATGGGTTTCTCTGAGCCAGTAAAGGGAGGTGGGTTCATCTTGCGAAACCCATCAATAGTACCCACACGATCTTGTCGTATTTCTACGCTCCTCTCCAAAACATTTGCATGTCTCTGCTGAGTCTCCATCATGCCTTGGAGTAACGTAAGGAGATGAGCTCCATCCACAGTTACTCCTTGGGTTGGGGCTGTTGGTGGTGGTGGTGGAAGATCCTCAGCACTAACCCTATCTTATTGATGGTTAGAAGGCTCTATGAACTCGGTACTCTCTGCTGTCGATCCCTCGGGTTCGGGAGTAGCAAAAGGGTTAGCTACCCTTTTCTCCTTACGGATCGCACTGCGCCTTGTCTCAACCATTGCAAACTAAAAGGAAGAAAGGACATGGTTAGAACGGTAGATGCAAACATATCGAAGAAATCTCGGACGGAATCAAGCAGGATGCAAAATAAGATACAATAAGATTCTAAGATAAAACAGACTCATAAGGTTGGAAATCCTATTTGTGGATGATATAATCTCCTAACTTCAAATCTATTCGCAGGCTCGCAGTAGTACAACTAACTTAAGCACTACTACGAGTTCGCAGTCTTTTGCGAAATTGGACCTGCATGGGCCACCATAAAAACTTGTCACGACCCGCTCCCAATTTTGGGATACGAGTACGTGGCCAAGTTCAGCCTACGCTGCAGCATCGGCGGTAGTACGCTGTCTATGATAACAATGGTCCACAACAA
Source organism: Iris pallida (assembly GCA_029216955.1). NCBI lineage: Eukaryota > Viridiplantae > Streptophyta > Magnoliopsida > Asparagales > Iridaceae > Iris > Iris pallida. Next base: position 3,973,671 of record JANAVB010019797.1, on the reverse strand, counting down.
GCACAACACGCATATATATCATCCACAACTAAGCCAGCAAAAATCACTAAAATATCCAATATTCTCAATAATATAAATATGAAAAATCTACTACAACTCAGAAAGTCTCGGGAACAAACCCAGATAATAGAAAATAAAATAGACAACTAACTCCATAACTATAACTACTAACTAATCCGAATCCATAAGGAAGAAAATATGCTAATTCACATCAGTGCTTGAACCAGGTACGCTAGTGACGTCAGTATCTCCAACATACTTACCGTAAACCTCTGGACAGATCGCGTCGTCTACAACTGAAAAATGGTTATCCAGTCAGGATTGGAACAAGTACAAGTCTAACCACCATGATACAAGTACAATATAAAGTAATGAAACACTAAACATGGAAGGTAATGATCAATGGAAACAATGAACAATATGAACAAGAAATCATGAGATGGAAGAAACTGATAAGAAAAGTAACAAGCATGAAAAGTAAAGAGACTCATGTAAACACTCGTAGTGCACGTGTCGTGAGAAGTACAACGTTCCTACACATGGACGGCTTGGGCGAACGATGAGGTTATAAGGCCCGCCCCCGTAACCGGGAGAGTTGCCAACGATACCATCTGGGCTTTGTCCACGTGCCTAGTAATTGTACCCCTCCAATATCCATACCTCACAATCATGAAAATACGATCACGATAACGATCAAGATAACAATGAGAAAACATGATCAATAGTCAAACACTCAACTCTCGTGTGTGTAACAGTCAAGACACAGAAGATAGCATGTATAAGTGAAATACGACAATATAAAGTAAATGCACATGAAGGTGTCAACAAGTACTTGCCTGAACTCTTGGACGGATTGATTTCACAAGTTGAAGACAATATGAACTCTGGCCTAGAAGCTATCAAATCAAGACATCATCCCACGAACCCCGTCGCACAAACAACCACAAGTTAGATATACAAATCCCACTCTAAAAATCCTAGAAAGTGGCTAATGGGTTAAATCAATTAATTCTGGAATAAATCATCTAAAATCCTATTTTAACCTATTTAATTCTGAAATAATAATCTACACAAAAATATTTGGCCAAGGAAAGTCACGGTTCCAAATTCGGGACCCGTGGCACGCAAATCGAGACATACGTTTGACTAACTAGTCAAACATTATGAATTCAAAGTTTGAGTGTGCAACATGATAGATTTCAGCACCATGAGTGCACTGGAATTGACCGTGCCGCAAAATCACGATTTGGTCAAAAGTTATCGCCATTATGGCTAACCATGACCAAATCGATGGACCGTGGACCAAATCTGACTTCTACGAACAAAATAAAATAATAGATGAAACTTTGAATTTCTGGAAAAATTATATGTTGTAGATCTCGGTGTCAGCTTTCCAAAACTTCAAACGGATCGCGAAACGGAGTTCGAGATCGCTCGAAATCTCGAAAACCGTACGACGTATAAATATTTGGACAACCGACACTCAAATAATTATTCAGAAATTTGAGATCAAAACTACAGAAAATAAAATATATATTCAGAAACCTAACCTCAATACGCTACCAACAAAAAAAACGGCACACAAAAAGGACGTCTAGATCAACGACAATCGCTCCGCGAAGTCGAAGATCCCAATCAAACTCTCCCACTAAAGCGGCTGAATATAAAATAGGGTTTCGGAATAACCTAATAACTAATATATATATAGAGAAAGAGTCGGTGGCTAAGTCGGCTGAGGCGGCTGGGCGGGGACACGTGGCAGCATCCTGTGCCTCCCGCCCAGATCCGATGGTCCATAATGGAGCCGGCTTGGACGGCTAATCCGAGTTCGACTCGGAATATAAAAGTGGCTCGGACACCCAGCCTTCCGCACCCGCGCTGACGGGTGGGCCCGCACCCCGCACGCCAGCGGCTGACGTGTGGGCCCCCGCTTGGCTGACTGGGTAAATGTTTTGGAAAATAGGTTTTAAATTACAGAAAATTAAATAAAAATTCAAGAAAAATCCTAAAAATTCCAAATAAATCCCAGAAAATTCCTAAAAATTCCTAGAAAATATTCTAAGGGTTCTAGAGCCCAAATAACTTATTTGACCTTAAAACTACCCTCGGGTGTTCTCACAGTAAATCCTAGAAGCTTAGAAAATTAATAAAATCATATATAAAATTATCTAAAAATCTTCTAAAAATCCAAGAAATTCTAAAATAATAAAATGCTACTTTAGGGGCTGTCCTGGGACCCTGGAGACCATATATGTCCTAGTTTTACTATACTTAAGTTATATGCTTAGGTACGCACCCTTGTGATCCCAAATCAAAACTCCATTCACCTACGATTCAAACCATTATATAAATAATAATAATAAACAAAATAAATAAATAAAAATAAAAAAAATTCTCTCTAAAATAAATAGTTTTCGGGAGACAAGTGCTACATCCGCCGACGGAGCTTGAGTGGGCTGCAAGGAAGTACCGGCCTCTCCTGCATCAGGTGCACTAGCAGCCGCCCGTTCCCGCAGCCTCTGATACTCGGCCTAGAAAGTATGGATAGTACTCTTTAATTTTTAATTTCTAATTAATGTACTTATTATTACTAACTACATGAATATTTATTTGTATCATATTTACTAAGTTATATTAAAATTGACACGAAGTATTAAATTAAGATAACGTATTGTAATACTTACATAGGTCTGCTTGGCCCTCTCGTCAATAAGGTCTTCGCCCTTCCGATGGGTGGCCAGGAAGACGGTCACCATGTCGACGTTATCGACCTTCCTTACCTGTAATTAAATATATTATCTTAGTAATAATTTATCGGTTTTGCATTAAAATAATATTACTAAAAGAGAAAGACATACCAGACGACGGAAATGTTCTGTCATCGGAATCGACCCACCGTACCACTTCGAGGCATGTTGCCTAGCCGCCTTGGCCTTCTCCGACTTCTCCTTGTACCTTGGCTCGTCGAATCGAGCCTTCATCGCATTCCACTGATAAGGGGTGATCCAACCTTGGATCGGCTTTCCGGCACGATCACGATCCTTCTGATCATTAATAGCGTCGCGGATCAGCTTGGCAGTGATGGCAGAAAATATTCCCTCGATAAGCTCGGTCTGGTGCGGTGGATAGAAAAACATATCCTAGAAGAGCACAAACCAAATATTTATCAGTTATATATAATATGCAAAAATTATATGATTCATGTTAAAAGCAAATATATTTTAACCTTGAAGCGAACAAACCAGAAGGCCTTCCTCTCGTCCGGAGCATCAGGGTAGTTAATCCAAGCACCACCATAATTATGCCTCAGCATGTGGCCTAGACGTCTCTGTACCTCTGGAGGACGATATCTATACAGACATATTATATTCATAAAAAAAGTTAATTTATGATAAAAATAGAAAAAATAAATTATAAACCAAAATACCTACTTTGTACCGTCGGCCTAGATCTCCGTCCTCCTCTCCTCCAGAGGTGCGCATGCATCATCTGCATGATGCTGGTCGGCCGTCGGCGCAGCCTCCGCCATCTGCTCATCCGTCTATATCGTCGTATCAGCAGCAGGAATGTTAGACGGGCGAGCACTCTCAACAGGCCTGGAACTACTCGTCCCAAGAGATATGCCACGTGACATCGTCCCAGCAGGCCCAGCTACTGTCCGATATAGAGGAGTAATCGGCGACGAGGATCCAGAGCCGATACCAGTAGGAGGTACCGAAGGAAAACTCCATCCTCTAGCAGTACCTGTAGGAAGTACCAGAGGATCATGACCTCGTCGTCCCCCTCGGAACGATCCGCGACGACCTGCCATACCTGATAACAGCATATAATAATACAACAAATAATAGAGACTAGAAATATGAAAGTACAACAAATAATAGAGACTAGAAATATAAAAGTACAACAAAGACAAGATAATAACCAAGACAACATATGATGATACATTCTACAATAAACATCTAAGTCCAGATAATATATTCTAGAAGAAACATCTAAGTTCAGATAAGTATATCTCTCTCAATCATCTTCAGAATAATCATCTTGTTCGTCTTCCTTGACCTCATCTTCCTCTTTCTTCTCATCTTCACTTTCATTTTCGCCTTCGTCGGCTTCGTCTTCCTCTTCGAATAATTCTATATCTTCTACATTATGTGTCGTGTAATGCGTAACTTCCGTGGAGTCCACATCGACAATATTAGTTACAAGAGGTAGCTCGTCCTCCTAGTAAGATTTTTCATCAACATCAAAAGTATCTCTAGCTTTAGTCTTGCATACTGCCCACCAGTCAGACTTCGTTGCTCCCCGTCTCGGATAAGCTGTGAAGTACACGAGTTGAGCCTGAGTTGCTAGGACAAACGGTTCGTAGCCTTGATATCTACGCTTGTAGTTTATATCCACAAGACCATGCTTGTCAATTTTTCAACCTTGCTTTTCAATCGGATCGAACCATTCACACTTGAACAACACAATCTTTGCCGGTTCTCTGTCATTATTATATGACAACTCCATAATCTCTCGCAAGATGCCAAAGAAATCATTTCCTGGATCGACGTCTTTGTAGTTCGAAGACTTAATACACAAACAACTATTTTTCGTGGAATCAAGATCCAGGAAGCTGTCTCTGATCGGAGCATTTGTCGACTTGAACCGAAAGCCATTGACACAGTAACTTGGCCATATTTTAACAAAAGTAATTGGTCCCTTGGCAAGAGTTCTAATTAATTCAATCTCGGATAAAATTAGACGATCGACCTGAATATCAAAGAAGAGATAATAAGTTATTTATTGTGCAGTTGCATTAGAAGAGGCCAGTAATTACCGAGCTACTTACATATTCGCTCAACCAAGAAGGAAAATGACGTCTCATTTCTTGTTCTAATGCTTTGTCTGTTATGTAGGGTCTAACCAGCCTCAACTCGTCATTATATGTGCTGGAAAACAACGAAGCAACCGCCGATTAGTACAATAATATTAGCTTATACTATTATATTGAGATGACGTAAACTCATCATCCTGAGTTACTTACCCCTCTAGCTTCTCCACTTCATCCTCGTCGTAATTGAGTAATATATACAACTGAGCATCCCTTAGCTCTTCGTCATTCAAATATCTCTTTTTTATTTTCTCCGAAGGCTTTCCGGACGCATTGAATACTTTCAGTATTCCATCATTAAGTTCTTGATATCCGTCGTCGTTTCTCGGAGCCCTCGTTCTATTTGTAGCAACATGAGGTTTGACATAGGAGGAGCAGAAATTTGTAATCTCCTCGAGAATATAGGCTTCACAAATAGAACCCTCGACCCGAGCCTTATTTTTCACCTTTCTTTTTAGGTGATTCAAATGTCGCTCGAACGGGTACATCCATCGATATTCGACGGGTCCACCAACACGTGCCTCGTAAGAAAGATGAATCGACAAATGCTCCATAGAGTCGAAGAATCCAGGAGGGAACACCCTCTCTAGCTTGCACATTGTTACCGCAATGTCCTTCTCTTGCTTTTCTAGACGATCAATGAGCAATTTCTTAGAACAAAGGTCCCTGAAGAATATGCTAAGCTCCGTCAATGGATCCCAAACTGCCTGCGGTAAGAATTCTCGAAATACAATCGAAATTAACCGCTCCATGAATACGTGACAATCATTGCTCCTCATACATGTCAGTTTGTTCTCCTTGAGGTCGACGCATCTTCTCAAGTTCAAAACATACCCATCTGGAAATTTCAGACCTTGAATCCACCTACAAAGCCTCACTTTATCCTCCTTCTCCAGTGAAAAAATTGTCTTAGGCTGCTTCAACTTCCCATTTCCGTCCTCTATCAAATACAATACAGGACGTCTACATATTTCTTCCAAGTCCAATCTAGCCTTTGGATTGTCTTTCGTCTTCCCCTTTACGTCCATTACAGTATTAATTATGTTGTCAAACACATTCTTCTCGATATGCATGACATCAAGGTTATGTCTAATCAGATTGGTGCTCCAATATGGAAGATCCCAGAATATACTCCTCGTCGTCCAGTTATGAGTGCAACCAAATCTGTCACACTTGTAGCCCGTAGCAGGCTGCTCAATAGCTCTTGGTAAATCTTTTACCTCTTCCCATATCGTGTATCCGAGCCACCTTGGCGGAAGATTAGCCTTTTCCACAATGCCAGCACGAAAAGCATTCATGTTCCTCCGGTACGGATGATCCTTCGGCAGGAATTGTCGATGACAATCGAAGAAGCATGGTTTGCCTCCGTGTTTCAAACGGAAAGCCTTAGTGCTGTCCATGCAATACGGACATGAAAGACGACCATGCGTGCTCCATCCAGATAACATTCTATAGGCCGAAAAGTCGTTGATGGTCCACATAAGTGATGCCCACATCTGGAAATTTTGTTTTCTAGATACATCGTACGTGTTGGAACCTACTTTCCACAGCTGATTCAACTCATCAATCAACGGCTGTAAATACACATCGATATTCCTTTTCGGATTGTTCGGACCTGGGATAATAACGGTGAGGAACATATACGGAGTCTTCATGCACATCCAAAGCGGTAGATTGTACGGGGTGACGATCACAGGCCAACACGAATACTGGGATCCCGAAAGTCCGAATGGGGTAAAACCGTCGGAGCAGAGACCCAATCTGACATTACGCGGATCAGAAGCAAAATCTGGATACTCTCGATCAAAGTGCTTCCATGCTTCTCCATCAGATGGGTGATCCAACACTCCTTCGGTATGTTTCCGCTTATGCCAACTCATGTTTTCTGCATTTTCCTTCACCATAAACAACCGCTGCAACCGCGGCATCAACGACAAGTAGTGCATCGAAGAGGTAGGCTTCTTGGCACCGACAGACTTTCCTCTACCACATGCCTTGTAACGATCGACACCACAAAATCTGCAGGCGTCTTCATCCTTGTCGTCTTTGTAGTACAACATGCACCCGTTGCGACAGGCATCAATTTTTTCGTATCCCATCCAGAGCGATCTAACCATCCTCTTAGACCGGTAGAAGTCTTTAGGCAACTTCGCACCCTCAGGCAATATTTCTATAAGCAACTCCATAAGACGGTTGTAGCAATCTTGCGACATGTTAAAATCAGACTTGATGCTCAACAATCTTGTAACCACCTCCAACGGTGAATGATCCTCACAACCAGGATATAATGGAGTCCTTACATTCTCCAGCAACTCCATGAACTGTGCAGCATCGGGGTTCGGTGCCTCCTCAGGTGCATCATGATCATCCGGATCGAAACTAGGCCCGGCCGCGTCAAAAACCATGTTTACCAACCCATCGTCGTAAGGAGCGTTGTTGTGGACATCCACATAAGGCTCGTACTCCGATGATAAAGACACAAGTTCTCCGTGTTCGCTCCACTGATAGTAATTCGGCATGAAACCCTTCGAGTATAAATGATACGTGACATCCACTTCTGGATGATATTTCAAGTTGCGACATCTCACACACGGACACTTAATTTTGGTACCATCCATGTACTGAGGGAACGCCTTGGCAAACTGCAGGAACTGGTGTACACCCTCTATGAATTCATCCTGCACACCGCATATGTCATCGGGATGACGGTTGTACATCCACGAACGATTCCGCAGATAATAATTCAGCTCCATATCCATTTGAGGATAATTCTGTAAGATAGATACATGCACATCGTTTAAACACTTTTAAAAGTAATCATGATACAACAAGTGGTAATAGATATGATGTATCCTATGTAGTTTCTTTCCCTCTCTTTACTGTGAACCTTGGTTAACATTAGTATTTCCACACTTCTCTAGGATTTGGTTGAGGTAGATATCCTATGATGCAGAATAGTCGACTGAATGACCCGAATGAGAAGGAAGGAAGTAGGGAGGCTCACTCTATACACTCTAGGATTGACTTATTTCGTCGTTGATTTGACTTATTTTGGTAGTGTAAAATGTCAACAATATCCGATACGGTACCTCGAAGACCTAAATATAAAATATTAATGTCAATTGGTGTTTTGGAATCATAAACATGATATACTAGGTCAATTCTAGGTCTCCAAGTCATTTCTAGGTCACACTAGGACAACTGGGTCAATACCTTGCCAAACTTGGTCAAACTAGGTCACACCTAGGTTTTTAGGGCCATACATTGCCTTACCAGGGTATTCTAGTCTATACTAGGCTAATACCCTATGTATTTGCCCTACCAATATCCTATTCACATAGGTAAAATCATTACTATGGCCTATTTACCTAATTACCTATACACTAGCCTATCCTTAACTCTAGTAAAAACCAATACCCAAACTCAATACCCCATACACTACAACATAGGTATCTCCCATACCCATGTGTCAACCCATTACCTAAACCTATAGGCTTCCTAAACCTATATATTATCTAGTCACTCTAGGTAAAGCCATTACCTGTACTCATAGGTAAAACAATTCCTATCTTGAAGTTACCTATACTTATTGTCCTAGTCCTCATCTATACACATTATCCTAAGGCCTCGTTTGGTTCACCGATTTAAGGAACTAGGAAAGGAAAGTTGTTCCTTTCCTTTGTTTGGTAACCACAAACTTGAGAATCAATTTCCTCACAAGGGGGAAAATTGGAGGGAATATGGTTCCACTCATGACCCATGGGATTCATTTTCCCTCCTCCTTTTCCAACATTTATTACAAAAGTAACCATGTGTTATTGCTTATTTTACCATTAATGCTTATTTTACCATTGTTATATTTTTTTGCTTCCCTTTCCTACACCAACCAAACAACGGAAAGAAAATGTGACAGGAATCCTACTTTCCGATTCCCATGGAAATACAAAGGAATACATTTCCTTTCCGTGAACCAAACGAGGCCTAATAGTGTCAAAGTGTCCACGTGTTGTCAAAGTGTCAAAGTATCAAAGTGTCAAAGTATCAAAGTGTCACAGTGTGTGTCAAAGTGTCCACTTGTGTGTCAAAGTGTCCACGTGTGCGTCAAAGGGTTGTGTCTGTGTCGCATCAGAAAAAGGGAGATAGGGTTAGGGTTTACCGACATAGCGTTGGGGTTGGGTCGGGGTCGCCGGGGCTGGAGCAGCGGCAGAGGAGACTGGTCGGGTGGTCGTCGGAGGGAGTGAGTCGTCGGAGGAATGGGGTCGTCGGGCAGGGAGTCGCCGCGGGCAAGGGTAAGGGGAAGAGCGGGAGATTAGAAAATTTTGGGTGAAAAAATGAAAAATCGATCGGGCCAGAACCCTATATGAAATGTTTTAGCGACGTCAGTTAAAGACGTCGCTAACCGTCGCTATTTATTAAAACCTGGCAACGTCGTAAAAGTGGCGTCGCGAAACGTCGCTGAATAAAAAAAAAACAGTGACGTTTTGCGACTAGAATGCGACATCAGTTGTCCAAAACATAATTTGTGTCGTTAACTGTCGCTCAAACGTCGCTGATAGTGACGTTCAGCGACGTATATATAAAACGTCGCTAAAAGCACAAAACTTAGCGACGTATTTATCTGGAGTCGCTAATTTCGTCGCCATTATGACTTATTTTGGTAGTGAGCCCTCTCTCGTATGGGATGGTCCCAGCCCCTGTCGCTGTCCCTGTCCCTGTCCTTGCTCCGCTACTTTGGCAGGTAGCTTTAGGGACACGAACCGTTGATCGAGGCTATGAATGGTCTAGAAAGCCCTTGTCGGATTTTGTAGGAGCTCCCACATGTCAATCACATGCTGGTTCAAATAGGCTTAAAAAATAATTTCTTCTAGGTTCTATTCTGTTGGGCCGACCTCTTTGAGTGGGTCGGCCTACTAGGTTTTCCTCGACCGGCCATGTATCCATCCCATCAACAGTATTTCATCACAATCATTCTTCCTCCAGATGAGTTCATATCTATATTTGTGCCTATCATTGTCGAATGCTCGGCTCTCTAAAGAAGAATAATGCTATGGGACACTTTTTTGACACACTTTCTAGCCGTACTAATGTGGCAGTACATTATTGGATGTCAATGAAAATATTAAAAGAGAGTTAATAATTGACATCCAATAATATATTGAATGTGTTAAAAAAATGTGTCCATATAGCATTATTATTCTAAAAAAAATTATCAGAGAGGATTAATAAGGAGATTAAGACATCATTGTCTTTCTTTTAACACTAACAAAGATACCTGGCGTACAATGCGGTACTAGTCATTACACAGCTTGCAATTGACATAAAGTAGAAGGAAAAAAGAGCAAGCTTTGTTTTTTCATAATATTTCGTCACATATTGGTCAAACTAACTCATATGATGTATAATATTGATGTTGGCGGGTCTGGTGTCCACTTTAGAGGATTATATTTTAGCAACTCCTTTCTGATCTATTACTTTATTTTACGCAATATTTTAACTTTTAGGTACATATTCCATTAGTTTAAGTGAATACATCATGAACACAGCAAAAGGCATTCTTTTATCTTCTTCTACCTTTCTAGAAAAATGGATACTCCAATAATTTGTTGGTGGTGTTGTATCAGATATATATCGAACACGACACAAATACTCTAAATATATTTGGTCACACAAAATAATATAATGTTTCGTATTATATTCGCGTCCTTGTAACATATAGCTAAAAAATATTTCTAATTTTTTTGATATCTTCCCACTGCAAAGTAAGAATGTTTGGTTGATTGTAAGTGAGCTTGAAGTGATTTGTTTTATGCATATCCAAATTCCCTTTTTCTATTTATGTTGTTTGGTTGCAAACTAAAACTGGGAGAATTAAGTGGATGAAAATACTTGTTGCAATTCATGTCCATCCACTTTGTCAGAAGAATATATGGAGTGGACGAAAGTCTTTAACGCTTTCTTGCCTCCGGATCCAAGCAAGAAATAAGTTCTAATAATTGCTTGATAATTACAAATTAACAAAAAGATATAAAAATAGATAAAGAAATATGTGATTTGAATAATCTCACCTATTTCAAAAGTTGTTAGCATATCATTTCCATAAAACATCCAAACAAAAGAATTAAGTAAAAAAGAATGACTTCCAATTTCAAATTAATATACATCCAAATAACAAAAGTACATTTTTTTCACTTTCAAACTTCACTTCCTCAAATCATCAAAATACAAGAAGTCGATACAAATATGTATGAGATTGCTATCAAATTAAAACTTAAAACCAAACATGACAAAGTACTGAACTTAAAACCAAACATGATAAAATACTGCTAAAACCTGGGGAAATCTATTGGTTCAATGAAAATCCATACAAAATTCTCGGAGCTCTCTCTCTCTCTCTCTCTCTCTCTCTCTCTCTCTCATCTATAAAGTATAGACTATATGTACATGACAATAAGAATAATTACAAATAAAGATGGGAAGGATCTATGGCAAGACTGCAGATTTGGAGATCCCTCCTCAATTCCTAGGCCATTTATTTTTCTTAGGTCCAGATCAACCTAAACTTAACTTAAACCTATTTTTACGGGCAACCAAAATTAGTTCTAACTAGATCCGACCAGAATAATCCAACCTCCCGGGCCTGCAGCCGGCAGGCACTGTCTAGATATCCCTTCGACAGAGAGGACAAGAAGCATGCCTGACGAGCCAGCCATCGATGCACGACAAGTGGAACATGTGCCCACAGTGGGGCAGGCTCCTCGCAGTCTCCCCAACCTTGAAGTCCTGGAGGCAGACGGAGCAGCTGATTGCTTCTCCATTCTCGTCGACGGTCTCCTCCTCGGTGATCTCCACCTTTCCCAGCCTGCTCACCGAGTCCTTCGACATGCCTCCGGCGACGCCGCCACCGGTTTCGAATATGTCCAGTGTCTCTGTGAAGGGCGACGAGTCCACAGCAGCACTCATCTGCACAAGGTACTCACAACTTGTCAGCTACAACAACAAACAACAAACAAAGTCGTTGTGACAACCCAACGGCCTTGGATGTTATTGGCCAAGTCATCCTACAAATGTAATCTTGTGCTTTGGCATTTATGCTCAATATTTTGAATTAATATTTATTGTAGTTGGAAATGTGTCATCATTAGTGGTTAGTAATTATATTAATAGAAAGGTGTGTAATTTACATGTTTTATTTTTAAATAATTAAAACATAATTTAATATAATATATATAAGGTTAAAGAAGGATTTTTGAAATTTGAAAGTTCCACGATGAAGCCTATAACTTTTCTATTATATATAACTAGCATATATGCACGTGTCCTGCACGTATTTTAACATTTTTTTAATTAACCTAGGAAGACTACTTAGAAAGACCAAAGGACAATTTTCGTAATTACTAAGTTGTCCTTATTAAAATTAATGAACAATTTTAATTAGTATAGATATGTAAGGGTATTTTTGGAAGAAAAATTTTACGGTGAAACCTATTTTTGGCTTTATATGGTAAAATAGTCTAGTATATATGTACGTGCCTTGCATGTATTTCATAATATTTGGAAAAAACAAACAACAACCTTCTTAATTTTCTTTTTTCTTTTTCTATATGTAATTACATAACTACCATATTAAATTTAATGAAAATTTTTAGTTAGTAGATATAGATAAGGACGTTAATTATTCTTATATTTTACATCTATTACAATAACCACTCCTATTTTGAAATTAATTATACCGACCACACCTATGTTTTATATTTTCTATAGAGAGTTACAACACTAACCATCCCTATTTCAAAATAACATAAAGCATAGAGAAAGTCCGTGTAATTATTTTCAAAATAGAAATAGTCCTTATAATAACCATGATACATAAGAGGGAGTATATTTATTTCATACAATAGAATAAAACTAGTATAAATGTACCTGCTTTGTACCTATTTTATAGATTATTATTATGAAGGCTAAAAAATTGTTACAATTAGTCTAATCTTTACTAAGGCTACTTACAAAAACTAGAAGACAATAGCATTGATTATTCTAAAAATTTATTATCATGCGAGTATTTAGGAAGACGAATGACAGCTCTTGTAATTATCTAAATGATTCTATTAATTTTAATGAATAATTTTAATTAGTAAATATATACAAAGATGTTTTTAGAAGGAAAAATTCCACAATGAAACCTCTAATATATACCTGGCTTTGTACTGCACTCTGAACGGCAGGACCAACCTTCTCGCGGACCAGTCGTCCGCTCAATAGACTGACGAAGATGTCGATCTGCATGAACCACCAATAACAAGCAACTAAACATGTTCATGATCATGTTTCAATATGTATAGATTGTTGAATCAGTTTGTTGAATTCTCATGAGTAGGTACGTACCACATAGAGGATGCTCCAGATTCCTGAATTGTTAGACTGCCAGAGAGTGACGGACGACTCTACGACCTCGATGGAGAAGACAGCGCCGGAGATGGCTCCGATTCCGGCACCTCGGACCAGTCCGCTCTCGGTTGCCAGCCCGATCAAAGCACCCGTCATGGCCCCCACCAATGAACCCACTGTACCCATCGTCAACAAATTCACTATTTCAATTGAGGCTTATTCGTGCAGAATTGTTCATTAAATTTAACATAGATAGCTAGATAATTATGTATAGAAAAAAAATTAAGGAAATAATTGTTTGTCCTTCCTAAGTAGTAAAATATATATAAAAAATTGTTCTTCATTGTTTGTTTTTTCAAATAATATGAAAAACGTACATATATATTATATATACTAGTATATATTAAATAAAACTAGATTACAAGTCCTAGCCACATCGAGGAATCATGCTAAGATCAAGGTATCAGCCCCATCATAGTAGCTAGGGCTATCACTAAGAGGAGTAAACCTAAAGAAATCCTTCCGGGAGCAGATATATTGTCTCCAAATATGGTGTCCCAAATTTATTTCCTTTCCTCTAAAATTTAGGTCCCATCAATTTTATTAAAAAATAACAATCACAACCTGGTAGGATCCATAGTTTTATAGAACAAATTTGGAACAACATATTTGAGAACAAATTTGGAACAAATTGGAACATCATATAGACAAAAGAAAATGTTCCAATGCCAATAGGCTCTGAAGCATGGCCGTCCGGGTCAACAAAAAAATTGGTTCTTTTTTATATATATAATTTTTTTGTATTATCTTTAGTGTTTATACAACATAACATAATATAATCATCAAGTCTATAACCTCTTATGTAAATGTAAATGGGCACAAATTCAAGAACTAGTGGTGGATTTTAAAAAAAAAAAAAAAATAGGACACCATTTAGATTTTTGTTCTGTTCACCGAAAAACACAACCCCTCTATTCAAGGCTCAAACCGAAAGAAAAAAAAAGAAAAGAAAACAAGATTAGTAAAAGAACAAACCCGTAGCAAAGATACAGGTGAGAATGCCACATATGATCTTCTCCGCCAACTGCCGAGCCCAGGAGCTCCTTCGCTCTCTTCGTCTTCCATTAATAGAAAAAGTCCTACTAAAACTACTACTAATAGTAAAAGAAGAAGATGCTGAGGAGGAGGAGGAGGTTGGAGGAGAATTGGCATGAAAGTCCATACTTTTCTTGCAGAGAAGAAGCGCGAGATGGATTAGTTATAGAAAGTTAGTGGTAGAACGAGGAATGATATATATAGTTTTGAGAAATATTGGTTGCTTCGTACTTAAGTGATGAGAAGAGGAGACCAAGGAAGAGGAGAAGAAGGAGGGGGGATAGAAATAGCTACGAAAGAAGAAAGGGATCAGCAAATTAATTAATGCCGACCCACCCCCCACAAATAACGTAACGTACGTATTTTGAATCGGTGGAGCCTGAAAAATATCCCAGACCTCTCTGCCGAATTGTTTGTTGTTTGTTTAAGGGAGCTTTCGTAAGCCATTCAAATGTCTCTCGTTTCTTTTGAATCTGACTGGTTGATTAGAGAAGCTCCCATCTGCCTTCCGTTGACAACTTCACAAACGAGCCAGAGTTTTGGTGGTTTTGTGTTTAATTAAGAGGATCACTGAGTCAGCTCAAAAGCGACGGCATGCGAAACTCGTAACAGCTAGTAATAGTTGTTTTCAATAACTTGTGAGATGAAAAAGAAGACTAGCAAAAAAAAAAAGTTCCGAAATCCATTTAGTAGAATAGAAAACTGTATTTTATGGGATAATCAAAACCAATATTGCTAAAAACGAGATTCAACCTTTTGCACGTGGAATCCGAAAAATCCTTGTGCTCATATTGTGTTGGTAGCCACCAATAGCAGGGGTGAGCAACGGTTTGGTTCGGGTCAAACCAAACCGGTTTCGTGAAAACCGAAAAAATCGAAAACCAAATTTACCAAAATCGTAAACCGAATTGTTTCTGATAAAACCGAAAAAAAATCGAACCGAAATAAACCGGTTCAGTTTTCGGTCGGTTCGATTTTCTGTGCCAGGTCTGCACTTGAATAATTTTATATAATTTTATGGGGTTGCATGGGCAAAATTTGAAAGAATAAATAGGATTTACAAATACAAATATTCCAAACTATTCTGCTATGGTATAAATTTACAAAAATTACCAGTTTACAAATACAAATATTGCTAACATAGGCACAATCTACAATTTCATTATACAATATTGTCACTAGTTTACAAATACAAATACAAATATTTTTAACATAGGCACCAGTTTACAAATATTAAAAAAAAATCAACAATTTAAATACAAAATTTTACAACAATTTAATGTGACTCAGATGGCACAATCTGTTGTTACGTAATGCATAGGTCCTCCAATTTCATACTGGTGAAATCTCCCATAGCTTCCCCTGGACAACAATAAAAAAAGAAGTAAAATGTGGCTCAGATGGCTGATTATGCATCATAATTTGATATCATGTAATCAATTCCACTTTTTCAAGTCATCATCATTGCCACTCTCATTTAATGGCTGCAATTCATGCCTAGCCAATGGTCTCACCAATGGCTGCAGATCTTGCCTCGCCAATTAAGTTCCATAAGTTTCATGTTTCACCACTGATGATATGTGTCTGTGACAACATAAGTGTTATACAGGTCAGCTAAATAAATATTCAACACAAGCCTCCAAAGGAAAGAATTTGAACTTAAAAAAAGATGTAAGTTAGTCATATTAAACACAAATGTAAGTAGAGTTAGACATATTAAACATGAGAAACAGTAATTTAAAATTACGAGTCACAAAAAAGAGAACAAGGCTTACAAGAAAAAAAATTTGAGCTGGAAAAAATGCAAGACATTTGAGTGTATATTATGATGACCAAATTTGACGGATTTGGAGACAAACATCACAAACCTGTAGCACTGCTACAATAGTGCCAAAAGAGTGCCACAACAATGTAGCTAAATCATGGAATATCTCTATTTTTTGTGGATCAAATATATCCATTATATAGATATATCCATGTATAGCAACATCTCCTTTTACAGATCTATCCATGAATACAAAATTATATATGTAAACCAAAATTAGTACATATTAATATACATACCAAAATTATATAGATCTATCCATGTATAGCAACATCTCCTTTCACAGATCTATTCATGTATACAAAATTATAAATGTAAACCAAAATTATATATATATATATATATATATATATATATATATATATATATATATATATATATATATATATATATATATATATATATATAATCATAATTAATTATAAATGTAAACCAAAATTATAAATGTAAACCAAAATTAGTATATATATATGCATACAGATCCGTCTAGCAGTGAGACTGAGATCTACAAGAACATGTTAAATAAAACCATAATTAATTTAAACTGTTTATTGCTCACCCCTAACCCATAGTTTAAGAAGGAAAGAGAGGAAAAGAGAGAAGTTGATGAAGCTGAGATTGAATTTCTTGCAAAAAAAATTGGATGTAAACCCTATGTATTTTTTGGTTCTCTTTGTTTGTGTGTGTATATATACTAGTAATGTACGTGCTTTACACGTATAATCTATTCTACTATATAATAGGAAAACTTGGTGGTAAAACTTTTGAATTCCTAAAATGCACTCGAGTATTTTATAAACATGATGTTATTATGTCAACTTGTATGTCATTTATGTTTAAGAGTCAAAATAATAAAATTTGCAAGCTATGAAGTTTCCTTTTGTCAATACAACTTTTCATGTTCCAATGGCAATAAATGTTTTTGTCCTTACCATTTTCCAAATGTTATTATTCTCAATAGAAAATTAAAAAAAAGAACAAAATTTGTACTTCGAATCTCTTGACATAAAAAAAAAGCACAAATACATGAATAGTCACATGAAAAAATAGAAAGACGACAACTGATCTTATGATATTCTAATTAAAATGTGTGCAAAGCACGTAGATTAGTAATGTATAATAAGAATATTATTCAATTATAGTCAAATATCTCTTCTAACTCATGTCGTTGAAGTTGGAGGTATTCTTCTTATTTGGTAGAGTTTGATTCCCCATGTTAAATATATATAACAATTTTAAACTTTTTTCAACATTTGTTTACATAATTTATTTTAAAAATAAAATAAAATGGACCATGAATACAAACGTCTTAGACGGCTAACTTTTGAGCCGTTCTGAAGCCTTATTATATAGTGGAATATATTCTACTATATAATAGAATATATATATATATATATATATATATATATATATATATATATATATATATATATATATATATATATATATATATATATATATTCTATTATATATATATATATATATATATATATATATATATATATATATATATATATAATAGAATATATATATATATATATATATATATATATATATATATATATATATATATATTATATATATATATATATATATATATATTCTACTATATATAAATATTCTACTATATAATAGGAAAACTTGGTGGTGAAACTTTTGAATACCTAAAATATCCTTGAGTATTTTATAAACATGATGTTATTATGTCAACTTGCATGTCATTTATGTTTAAGAGTCAAAATAATAAAATTTCCATGCTATGAAGTTTTCTTTTGTCAATACAACTCTTCATGTTCAAATGGCAATAAATTTTTCTGTCCTTACCGTTTTTCAAAGGTTATTATTCTCAATAGAAAATTAAAAAAAAGGAATAAAATTCGTACTTCGAATCTCTTGGCATTGTAAAAAGAAAGCACAAATACATGAATAGTCAAATGGAAAAGACGAAAAGACGACAACTGACCTTATGATATTCTAATTAAAATGCGAGCAAAGCACGTACATGTAGACTAGTAATGTATAATAAGAACATTATTCAATTATAGTCAAATATCTCTTCTAACTCATGTGGTTAAAGTGGGAGGTATTCTTCTTATTTGGTTGAGTTCGATTTCCTATGTTAAATATATATAACAATTTTAAACTTTTTTCAACATTTGTTTACATAATTTATTTTAAAAAAATAAAATTGACCATGAATACAAACGGCTTTGACGGCTCACTTTTGAGTCGTTTTGAAGCCTCATTATATAGTGGAATATATATATATATATATATATATATATATATATATATATATATATATATATATATATATATATATATATATATATATATATATATTCTACTATATATATATATATATATATATATAGGAAACGGATCGGGATACCCGCCCGCGGAGCCCCGCCGAAGCCCCGCCCCCCCTGCACCATCGGATCGCGCGGGGCCCGCGTGGGGCCCGCCCCCACCCGTGCGATCCAACGGCTAAGGGGGGGCGGGGCTTCGGCGGGGCTCCGCGGGCGGGGCTCCCGATCCGCTCCCATATATATATATATATATATATATATATATATATATATATATATATATATATATATATATATATTCTACTAAAAAAAACATTTCTACTATATAATAGTAAAACTTGGTGGTGAAACTTTTGAATTCCTAAAATACCCTTAAGTATTTTATAAACATGATGTTATTATGTCAACTTGCATGTCATTTATATTTAAGAGTCAAAACAATAAAATTTGCATGCTATGAAGTTTTTTATTGTCAATACAACTCTACATGTTCCAATGGCAATAAATTTTTCTGTCCTTACCATTTTCCAAAGGTTATTTCTCAATAGAAATTTTTAAAAAGAACAAAATTCGTACTTCGAATCTCTTGGCATTATAAAAAGAAAGCACAAATACATGAATAGTCACATGGAAAATACAGAAAGACGACAACTGACCTTATGATATTCTAATTAAAATACGTGCAAAGCACGTACATGTAGACTAGTAATATATAATAAGAACATTATTTAATTATAGTCAAATCTCTTCTAACGAATGTGATTAAAGTAGGAGGTATTCTTCTTATTAGGTTTGACTTCGATTCCCTATGTTAGTTATATATAACAATTTTAAACTTTTTTCAACATTTGTTTACATAATTTATTTATAAAAATAAAATAAAATGGACCATGATATATACAAACGGCTTAGATGGCTCACTTTTGAGCTGTATTGAAGCCTCATTATATAGTGGAAGATATATATATATATATATATATATATATATATATATATATATATATATATATATATATATATATATATATATATATGGGTAAATTGCAAAAAACACCTTGTTAGATCTACGCCTTTTGTGTAGAAAGACCTATTAGAAATATTTAGCAGTTTGCCCTCCTTAGATTCTTCGCGCGAGCAAAAGTCCCCTACCGCCTGTTGACCATCAGAAATGGCCGTTAAGTCCATTTAAAAAAATTGATAGAAAATACCTAAACTACCCCCCTTCCCCACCAACCTTCCCCTCCTTTCCTAACCTCCCCTACCGCTGGCCAGCCCCCCCTCCTCCTTCCAGCCAGCCCCCCTCCTCCTCGCACCCCCTCCTCCTCCCTGCCCCCTCCTCCCCGTCGGCCAGCCCCCTCCTCCCGTCGGCCTCCTCATCACCGCCCCCCTCCTTCTCACCGGAGGTCAATCCCCCATCCTCACCTCACCTACCCTCCTCCTCCCCGCCAGTCTCCTCCTCCTCCCAAGGCCAGCCCCCTACTCCCAGCCCTCGTCCCTCCGTCTTCCCGCCGGCCTCCTCCTCCCTGCCCCCTCCTCCCCGCCCCCTCTTCCTCCCCGCCGGCCAGCCCCCCTCCTCCTCCTCCCCGTCGGCCAGCCCCCCTCCCCTCCGTCGGCCAGCCACCCTCCCCCCCCGTCGGCCTCCTCCTCACCACCCCCTCCGTCCTCCCCGCCAGCCTCCTCCTCCTTCCCAGGCCAACCCACCTCCTCCCAGCCTCCCTCCCTCCTTCTCCCTGCAGGCCTCCTCCTCTCCCTTCTTCCCCACCCCCTCTTCCTCCACGCCGGCTATCCCCCTCCTCCCCGCACCACTGGAGAGAGAGGCAAGGGGGAGAGTGAGAGAGGGGTAAAATGGTCATTACATACCCCACTTAAAACCAGTTAACGAAAAGGGGGCAAAATGAGCATATTTTATACTTTTAGGAATGTTAAGAGCTTGGGGTGGTTTAGTGCAAAAAGCGAAAATTTAACGAGGGATTTTTTGCATATATATATATATATATATATATATATATATATATATATATATATATATATATATATATATTTGAGGGTGTCCAATTCTTTCTGGGGCTTGGAGGCATGCCTCTATGGGGGCTCGAACCCGCGCCACTGCGTCGGGGTGCCCCACCGTTCCTAACGGGCTACGGCCATATATATATATATATATATATATATATATATATATATATATATATATATATTCGAAAATCGATCTTTTGACAACTCACACCGCATGCCTCAGAATATGTCACATTCATCATGCCCCTTATGTTGTGGGATCGTGGGAGGGGCGCCCGCACGTCCTCACGGCATTTCATCATTGTCATTGCACCTCTGTCAAAACTGGCATCCTTTCGGTCGTGCACGAGATAAGGGACGCCCATGGACCGGTCGCACCCGCTCGACCACACGCATATATATATATATATATATATATATATATATATATATATATATTGTAACGTTCGTAGTTCTTATTACGTATTTCGGTATATGTGTACGTATTTTGACTCATATTGCATGTCTCATTGTATGGTTTATTTTGGCATTTCATTTGCTTGGCTTGGTTCGGTTTGCTTGGTTCGGTTTGGTTCGGTTTTGAATGTGGACCAACTCCACCTACCACCCACTCTCTTCCTTTATAAGCCACCAACCCCTTTCTCTCTCCTCATTCACTTCTTTATTTACTTCTTCT
The DNA here is from genome assembly GCA_029216955.1 of Iris pallida. Lineage (NCBI taxonomy): Eukaryota > Viridiplantae > Streptophyta > Magnoliopsida > Asparagales > Iridaceae > Iris > Iris pallida. The sequence goes on along the minus strand of JANAVB010019797.1, from coordinate 3,952,492 downwards.
TCTTCCTCCATTAACTCTCTCCACCTACCAAGAGAGGCTTAGGCAAGTGCAACTTGCTTCATGAAGGAACTCAATTTTTGTTGTTCCATTTCTTCCTCACGAGATTCTAAGACACTTTAGTACTTAGCATATTTGATTTCCATGGTTCATTTCACGTAAATCTAAGCTTGTTGTATTTCTGGATATCTTGGTTTTGATCTATCAAGCTTTATTATTTTCATGTTTTGATGGTTCCATGTTGTAGAGAATTTTATTCTGCCCCATTTTGACCTATAGAAGTCCGGATTTTGACCTTAAATAAAGGATTAATGGAGCCTGGAAGCAATGGCTTTCACGGTTCTTCTTCTCGAAAAAGTTGGAGAAGATGAGCAGTGCTTGACCGCATGGCCTTTTCATGCGGCAAATCTTTGAGCCGCATGGCTCTTGGCAGCCCTGGCCGCATGAGCCCGTTTCCCCTGGCCGCATGAGCCCGTTCCCCCCTGGCCGCATGAGCCCGTTCCCCCTGGCCGCATGAGTCTATTTTCCCCCTGACCGTATGAGCCCGTTCTCCCCTGGCCGCATGTGCCCGTTTTCCCTCCTGGCCGCATGAGTCTGTTCCCTCCTGGCCACATGAGTCCGTTCCCTCCTTAGCCACATGACCCTGTTTTTTATTAGCCGCATGACCCTGTTTCTCATTAGCCGCATAAGTCTCATTACCGCATGACCTTGTTTCCCCGAGCCGCATGGCTCTTTCCACGGCCTTGCCCCTTTTTATTATTCTGGTTGTTATATTTATGCTTATGTCTCACGACCCTCTGTGTAACTTGGGTCCCTTGATGGAATGCTTGCACCATGTTAATTCTGAACATGTTCCATGAACACGGCAGTGGTCCGTTGTGGCGCACTTACGACAAGAATGATTGATAAGTAATATGGCATGATAGTGGTTCGTCGTGGCACACTCTTGATAAGTAAACTTGACATGATATATCTCGATATGCTGTTACGACAGCTAGCACGACATGACAAGAATGAATGGCCTGGACACCGTGGGCGATTGTGTTTGTACAAATGAACTAGTATAATCTTGCATCATGACTAGGACGGGGACCCCTGAGTACCATGGTCAGGGGTACCTACTAAAATTGACTAAGGCTAATAACTAGAATAATCCAGTAGTCATGAAGAGATTTTTCAGCTACAGACAATTCCGTTATCTGGGCGCACAAGTGGACTTGTAGCCTGCCGACGAGTAGGGCACATTTCCAGCACACTGTCATGTGTTGCACCCTTCATGAATGGATATTCGACCTGGATAACCTGGATGGTCTACAGGGCTTGTGGCTGTTGGAATAATCTCATTGCATCTTGTTAGTAACTAGGCCTGTGATAACCTTAGTTAGTTAAAGTATCAAGCCGTACTTATTGCTTGGCCGTGAATGTTGGATGGAGTCTAAGCCTTGTCTTGTCCCAGTACCTGGTTACTTCAGTAACATGATTGCTTATGTTTACCTTGTCAATAACTGATCGAAATAACTTCTTATCTTTTGATATTTATTGTCCTATTTAGATTTCATGTCTTAATTATTTTCTTATTTTATGTTCTGATATGCTGGTTTTAGTTCTTAAGTGAAGCCTCCTTTGTGGCACTTGCTCTTTCTGGGATCTGACCCAGCTGGTTTTGTATGGCCAGATACCGGAGCAGCTCCAGAGGATTTCCCTACCTTCCAGCCAGATGGTGACCACCAGACGTAACCCTGGCAATGAGTGGATTATATTTTGGCTCTTTCACTCTATTGTAAAAATATTCTTTTGAGGCGTTTAGCCGACGAGCACGTGTTAGCTCGATTGCACTTTACTTACTGTCTGCCTACGGGCTGTAGCATGATTAACAAATCCTAGGGTTGATCATGTATGACTGAAACTCTTGCTAGTCTTCACATCTTGTATGACTAGCTTCATGATCATCCAAATATGTAATGTATGGGACGCCTTACTATTGTATATTTGGCGCTCTGACATCTTGTAACTGTTATTACTTGCTTGAGATTGAGATAATAGGCTTGTTCATGACCATAAGAGACTGATGGCTTGTAGTTAAACCCTCATGTACCTAGACAGCCGTGACCGTATAGCGAGGTGGGTTGCACTTCAATATACGTAGCTGGCTATGTCCGCCCCCGCTCTCCAGTATTCTGGTTCTGGGGCGTTACATGGTTTAAGTGGTGGCCCATGCAGGTCTTGTAAATCAAGATATGTGAGGGTTTACTGAATAGATGTCTTAATCAGCACTCGCCCTTGATCTCTGCTCGCACCCTCTAAATTCCTGAATTCTTGACCTGATCACATGCTTGGGTCTTTGATCTATCCTGGTCCTTTCTTATTGTTTCCTGTGTCGTCTTCTTCAGCGGCATTGTTCCTGGTCCTACCGATCGGCAAGATGAAGCACCTCTCGTGGGCTAGCAACAACCTAGAGATCAAGCCCATCATTTAGGAGTAGTCTCCAGAGTCATGCCTACTGGGATCAAGAGCCACCAGTTCAGCCAGTCCAGCCTGCAAAGCCTGATGATGGCACCTTGGTGGGTCTCATCAGGACATTACTAGCATCTCAAGAACGTCGGGGCGACGCCCTGTACAGACAGTACAAGATGCTATGAACAGAGGCGGTCATCAAGGGAACCAGGTAGCCAACAACTTCAAGCGTTTGAACCCTCCCTTCTTCGACGGCAATGAGGATGCGATTGCCGCAGATGCTTGGCTGCAGGATATAAAAGTGATTCTAGAAGCGGCGAAGACGCCCGAGAACGAAAAGGTGGTGGTAGTACGCCTACAGTTATTGGATCTTGCTCGCAGCTGGTGGGTGGCACAGGCCGTTGTATTAGTGGCACTTGTTGCGTGGACAGTATTTCGAGAAAGATTCCAGACCAAATATTTCGATGATGTAGCTCGGTACAATCTACAGACGAGGTTCACCAATCTGAAGCAGATGGACAGGACGGTCGACGGATATACGGCCGAGTTTTCGAGACTTAGTCGGTTTGCTCCCACCTTGGTAGCGACCGAGTTCGACAGAGCCCAGCAGTTCCAGCAGGGGCTCCATCTAGAGATTTTATTGGTAGTGGAGCAGTTTGAGCATCAAACTTTTGATGCGGTATTAAGAGCAGCCAGGAGGCATGAGTATACCTCTCAGAGGATTGTGGACAGGACCGGAGGTCGGAAGCAATCTCAAAGCCATATAAATCAGTCTTCAGCACCAGCCCCGACAGCTAGGGCTTTGACAATTGAAACTCCGAGGCGGGCGGCCTCAGTGACGTTGGTTCAATATTCAACCCCGACGAACCCTCAGCAGCAGAAGCAGAAGCACTCTTCCGCAGTGGGATGTTCACATTGCAGGAATCCAGGAGATATGGTAGCAGAATGTCGTAGGGCGTAGAAATTTTGCCTGACTTGTGGGGCAGCGGATCACAAGATAGGATCATGTCCGAATAGGGGTAGTTCATCATCGTCCAACTTTGCTAGGCCTTCGGTGAGAGGACCAGCACCAGTCCAGCAACAACATCAGTATCAGCCTCAGAGGCCATTGCCGACGCAGGCACAAGCCTCCCAGCAGCAATACCCCCAGTAGTATGCACAAGCCTAAGCCCTAATTCAGAGCAGACATAGAGGTTTTCAGCAGAGGGGATCCGTACCCAGAGGACATGGTCAGGCGATGGCGATGACCGTAGAAGAAGGATTAGCACCAGGTGAGGTAGTGGCAGGTACTATTCTCGTCAACTCCTTTTCAGCATCAGTGTTATTTGATTCTGGTGCATCGCATTCATTCATGTTTGCATGATTCACGACACGGATAGGACTAGAGCCCGAGTCATTATCAGTAAGGCTCAATATACTTACTGGTAACGGTCTTGTGGGAGTAAATAGAGTATTTTCCTCGTATCGGATCGTAGTTAGCAGTAGAGAGTTCCTTGCTAGATTGATAGAGTTTTCAATGGCCGATTATGATGTGGTCTTACGGATGGATTGGTTAAGGAACCAGTATGCTAGGATAGACTGTCATATTGGCAGTATTGTTTTTAGCATTCCAGGCGAGCCAGAGTTTTTCTTTTCCCGAGGCAAAGTTGAACCTTCTCCTCCAGTATTGTGGATGGCAAGCAGTAGTACAGTTACCCCGAATAGTCGAGGAGTTTCCAGATATTTTCCCAGAAGAGCTTCCAGGAATGTCGCCAGAGCGATAGATCAAGTTTACTACCGACTTGATCCCAGGGACAGCCCTAGTGTCGGAGAGAGTCTACAGGATGGCACCGTCAGAGTTAGAGATATTGTACAAGATGATTGAAGAACTCAGGACCAAAGGATTCATTCGTGCAAGTGGGTCGCCTTGGGGAGCCCCAATGCTTTTTATGAAAAAGAAGTATGGTACGTCCAGATTATGTGTAGATTATCGTACCTTGAACTCAGTGACAATCAAGAACAGATACCCTCTCCCGATAATAGATGACTTGTTTGATCAAATCAAGGGGCAACAGTATTCTCGAAGATTGACTTGCGGTCAGAATACCATCAGATCAGAGTCAGAGAGCAGGACAGCCCGAAGACAACTTTCAGATCTAAATATGGGCATTGGGAGTTCCTTGTTATGTCATTTGGAGCAACCAATGCGCCGGCTATATTCATGGACCTCATGAATCGTATCTTCATGCCTTATTTAGATCGATTCGTGATTGTGTTCATAGACGACATCCTGGTCTACAGCAAGAGTGAAGCGGAGCATGAACATCATCTCAGAGTTATCCTCCAGATTCTCAGAGAGCACCAGTTGTATGCGAAGTTTAGTAAATGCGAGTTCTGGCTCGATCGTATTTCATACTTGGGTTATATCATCACCAGAGGAAGAGTAGAAGTGGATCCCCAGAAGATCGTGGCTATCGAGACATGGCCAGTACCTAGCACAGTTGCAGAAGTTCACAGTTTTCTTGGCTTGGCCGGCTACTACCGGCGATTTATTTCAGACTTTGCTCGGATTTTAGCGCCATTGACCCAGTTGACCCGCAAGGATGTGCAGTTTGCTTGGACAGCAGAATGTCAGGATTCTTTTGAGAAGTTGAAGCGAGGTTTGATGACGGCACCTACTCTCACGCTTCCAGATAGGACCGGAGGATTCTCAGTGTATTGTGATGCTTCAGGCAGAGGTTTGGGATGTGTTTTGATGCAACATGGGAAGGTAATAGCTTATACGTCACGTCAACTTCGTGATCATAAGAGGAATTATCCAACCCATGACTTGGAGTTGGCAGCAGTAGTGTTTGTACTTAATCTTTGGAGACACTACTTGTATGGAGATAGGGTAGAGATTTTCACCAACCACAAGAGCCTAAAGTATGTGTTTACTCAGAAGAATCTTAACATGCATCAGAGGAGATGGCTAGAGCTGCTTGTGGATTATAACCTCAACCTGCAGTATCATCCTGGGAAGGCCAACGTTGTTGCAGATGCATTGTGCAGGAGAGCTGGAGTTTATTTTCTAACAGCGCAACCAGAGTTATTAGCAGATCTTTAGAAGATGGGTACAGAAGTTGTCCTTCCTACCAATGTGGCATTGATGGCCAGTCTACAAGTTCAGTCCACTATAGTCGAGAGGATCCGGATGGCACAGTCAACAGATTCCAAGCTTCAGCGACTCAGCACATAGTGTGAAGCAGGACGACGGCCAGAGTTATGCATTCATGAAGATGGTACACTTTGACAGGGTAAGCGTCTTTGTATACCCAGTAGAGATATCAGACAAGAAGTCATGGCAGAAGCTCACAGTTCATAGTATTCCATTCATCCTAGTGGCACGAAGATGTACCGTGATATCCGTCAGCACTTTTGGGGGAATGGCATGAAGAGGGAGATAGTCTGGTTTGTCTTTTGGTGTTTGGTTTGCCAATAAGTTAAAGCTGAGCATCAGAGACCGGCTGGACTTCTTCAGCCCTTGCCGATTCCAGAATTGAAGTGGGAGCATATAACCATGGATTTCGTGACTGGATTACCTAGGTTCCCGGCCGGTGGAGATGTTATTTGGGTTATTATAGACAGGCTCACGAAGGTGGCTCACTTTCTCCCATTCAGAGTTAGTCAGTCGACGGCTCAGCTAGCAGAGATGTACCTCAGGCAGATCGTCAGATTTTACGGTATACCAGTCAGTATTACCTCGGACAAAAATTCAAGATTTACGTCGCACTTTTGGCACAGTCTGCAAGAGAGTTTGGGAACTCACCTCCAGTTCAGCTCAGCTTATCATCCATAGACAGATGGTCAGTCAGAGCGTACCATACAAACCTTGGAAGATATGTTGAGATCTTCTACACTCGACTTCGATGGTTCATAGAAGGATCACCTGCACCTGGTGGATTTCTCGTACAACAACAATTTTTAAGTCAGTATCCAGATGGCACCGTTCGAGGCACTGTATGGTAGGAAGTGCAGATCCCCGCTAGCATAGGATAATGTTGGAGAGAGGCAGATGCTCGATCCGAAAATGATTACTCAGACAGTTGAGGTGGTCAGAAGAGTCAGAGATCATCTTCGCGTCGTACAAGATCGCCAGCGCCATTGGGCCGATTCTCATCGGCATCCATTGAATTTTCTATCGACGACCACGTATTCCTTAGGATCGCGCCTAACCGTGGCGTCATTCGTTTTGGCGTACGGAGAAAGCTTAGTCCTAGGTATATAAGGCCGTTCGATATCCTCGAGCGAGTAGGTGATGTGTCCTATCGTCTCGTCCTTCCGCCGTCGCTAAGTGAGGTGCATGACGTGTTCCATGTATCCCAACTACGACGGTATATCCCAGACCCAAGCCACATCCAGGATCATTTGGAATTGGTTGTTGGTACCAACCTTTCGTATGAGGAAAGGCCCGTGTCTATATTGGACCGGAGAGAGAAGATACTCATGAACAAGACTATTAGTGTAGTCTGTGTTGCTTGGGGTCATCACTCTCTAGGCGAGTCAACGTGGGAGCGTGAAGATGATATCCGAACGCGATTTCCCGACCTGTTTGACTCGTAAGGTATAATGTCTTTCTTATGCTTTATGCTCTCAATTCCTTGCTTGAATGAATAATTGCATGGTGGACTGCTTAGTATAGCTTGTCCTTGCCTCTCTAGCCTCTTAATTAAATTCCGAGGACGGAATTCTTTTAAGGTGGGTAGAGTTGTAACGCCCGTAGTTCGTATTACATATTTTGGTATACATGTACGTATTTTGACTCATATTGCATGTCTCATTGTATGGTTTATTTTGGCATTTTATTTGCTTGGTTCGGTTCGGTTTGCTTGGTTCGGCTTGGTTTGATTTTTGCATGTGGACCAACCCCACCTACCACCCACTCTCTTCCTTTATAAGCTACCAACCCCTTTCTCTCTCCTCATTCACTTCTTCATTTACTTCTTCTTCTTCCTCTATTAACTCTCTCCACCTGCCAAGAGAGGCTTAGGTAAGTGCAACTTGCTTCATGGAGGAACTCAATTTTTGTTGTTCCATTTTCTTCCTCACGAGATTCTAAGATACTTTAGTACAATGCATATTTGATTTCCATGGTTTATTTCACGTAGATCTAAGCTTGTTGCATTTCTGGATATCTTGGATTTTGATCTATCAAGCTTTATTATTTTCAAGTTTTTATGGTTCCATGTTGTAGAGAATTTTATTCTGCCCCATTTTGACCTATGGAAGTCCGGAATTTGACCTTAAATAAAGGATTAATGGAGCCTGGAAGCAATGGCTTTCACGATTTTTCTTCTCAGAAAAGTTGGAGAAGATGAGCAGTGCTTGACCGCATGGCCTTTTCATGTGGCAAATCTTCGAGCCGCATGGCTCTTGGCAGCCCTGGCCGCATGAGCCCGTTTTTCCCTAGCCGCATAAGCCCGTTCCCCCTGGCCGCATGAGCCTGTTCCCTCCTGGCCGTATGAGCCCGTTCCCCCTGGCCGCATGAGCCCGTTCCCCCTGGCCGCATGAGCCCATTTCTCCCCTGGCCGTATGAGTCTGTTCCCTCCTGGCCGCATGAGTCTGTTCCCTCCTTAGCCGCATAAGCCTGTTCTCCTTAGCCGCATGACCCTGTTTCTCATTAGCCGCATGACCCTGTTTCTCATTAGCTGCATAACCCTGTTCTCATTGCCGCATGACCTTGTTTCCTCAAGCCGCGTGGCTCTTCCCACGGCCTTGTCCCTTTTTATTATTCTGGTTGTTATATTTATGCTTATGTCTCACGACCCTCTGTGTAACTTGGGTCCCTTGATGTAATGCTTGCACCATGTTAATTCTGAACATGTTCCATGAACACGACAGTGGCCCCTTATGGCGCACTCACGACAAGAATGATTGACAAGTAACATGGCATGATAGTGGCCCGTCGTGGCGCACTCTTGATAGGTAAACCTGACATGATATACCTCGATATACTGTTGCGATAGCTAGCACGACATAACAAGAATGAATGGCCTGGACACCGTGGGCGATTGTGTTTGTATAAATGAACCAGTATTATCTTGCATCATGACTAGGACGAGGACCCCTGAGTACCACGGTCAGGGGTACCTACTGAAATTGACTAAGGCTAATAACTAGAATAATCCAGTAGTCATGAAGAGATTTTTCAGCTACAGGCAATCCCGTTATCTGGGCGCACAAGTCGACTTGTAGCCTGCCGACGAGTAGGGTACATTTCTAGCACACTGTCATGTGTTGCACCCTTCATGAACGGATATTCGACCTGGATAACTTGGATGGTCTGCAGGGCTTGTGGCTGTTGGAATAATCTCATTACATCTTGTTAGTAACTAGGCCTGTGATAACCCTAGTTAGTTAAAGTATCAAGCCGTACTTATTGTTTGGCCGTGAATGTTAGATGGAGTCTAAGCCTTGTCTTGTCCCAGTACCTGGTTACTTCAGTAACATGATTGCTTATGTTTACCTTGTCAACAACTGATCGGAATAACTTCTCATCTCTTGATATTTATTGCCCTATTTAGATTTCATGTCTTAATTATCTTCTTATTTTATGTTCTGATATGCTGGTTTTAGTTCTTAAATGAAGTCTCATTTGTGGCACTTGTTCTTTCTGGGATCTGACCCAGCTGGTTTTGCGTGGCCAGATACCGGAGCAGCTCCAGAGGATCTTCCTACCTTCCAGCCAGATGGTGACCACCAGACGTAACCCTGGCAACGAGTGGGTTATATTTTGGCTCTCTCACTCTATTGTAAAAATATTCTTTTGAGGCGTTTAGCCGACGAGCACGTGTTAGCTCGATTGCACTTTACTTACTGTCTGCCTACGGGCTGTAGCATGATTAACAAATCCTAGGGTTGATCATGTATGACTGAAACTCTTGCTAGTCTTTACATCTTGTATGACTAGCTTTATGATCATCCAAATATGTAATGTATGGGACGCCTTACTATTGTATATTTGGTGCTCTGCCATCTTGTAACTGTTATTACTTGCTTGAGATTGAGACAATAGGCTTGTTCATGACCATAAGAGACTGATGGCTTGTAGTTAAACCCTCATGCATCTAGACAGTGGTGACCGTATAGCGAGGTGGGTTGCACTTCAATATACGTAGCTGGCTATGTCCGCCCCTGCTCTCCAGACTTGCCACGTTCTTCAGGCCTCTGATGTTGTGGGATCATGGATGGGGCGCCCACACGTACTCACAATATTTTATCGTTGTCATTGCACCTCTGTCAACACTGGCAACCTCTCTGTCTTGCACGAGGTAAGGGACGTCCACGGACCGATCACACCTGCTCGACCGTACTTATATATATATATATTTTACTTTTATATATATATATATATATAATTGATTGGAAGTTGTAAAATTGTAGTTATTTTTTAAAACTTTGAAACCTTATTAATTTTAGTATTGATATTGCTCTTCGGATAGTGTTTATTCCTTATGGTTTTTTACATATTCTTGTTATGTTTTTTTTTGCAAAATTGACTGTATTTTTGGTTCTCTTTGTGTGTGTGTGTGTGTGTGTGTGTGTGTGTGTGTGTATGTGTGTGTGTGTGTGTGTGTGTGTGTGTGTGTATGTGTGTGTGTGTGTGTGTGTGTGTGTGTATATATATATATATATATATATATATATATATATATATATATATATATATATATATATATATTTTAAAGACATTTTATTGAAAAAGTAAAGGAGGCTCCAGAAGAGTAGTACAGACGGGTACAAGGCCGTAAACACAAAAGGGCCCTGTCTACCAAAAAAAAAAAGCAAAAAGGTAGGTATACGCAACGTCAAAATTTTGGATGACCAAAATTTCGTAAAACGAGTGTGTTTCAAAAGCAATTTGAAATTTCGAAATTCGAAATTTCAAACAATTTCGAAATTTGAAATTTTAAACAATTTCAAAACTGCAGAACTGAAAAAAGGTTGGACGGGAAAAGCAGCCCGCTGAGGGGGTGGGTGGGCACGCTGTCCATGGCAGACACGTAGCCCGACGGAAGGGAGCGCTCTGTCCGAGGGGGTGGCGCTCTGCCCGATGGGGGGCACAGTGCACGAGGGGCCTCGCCCCCCCCCCGGTGCGCTGACCGGAGCAGAGAGTGCGACGGTGATTCCGACGTGGGGGCCGGCTAGAAGAGGAACGGTGGGGGAGGGGGAACTAGGGGGTGTGGTACGTCGACCGTAGGGGAGGGGCAGCCGCGGTAAGAGGGTCACGTCTCGGCGTCAACTCCAGAGGGGACGGGAGGAGGGGGTCGACTCCGGAGGGGAGGGGCAGCTGCGCCGAGGGGCACTCCCGGTGTAATGGCCCGCTCCGCCCTAGCAGAACGCCGATTCAAACGGCAAGTGCAACGACTCAAACGAGCCGTCGACCCGAAGAGTTGGCATCGACCAGATGAAGAATTGATGCAAGGCTTACATTGGCCCGTCAAGATGAATCCAGACTTAGACTTTCAAAGGCGTGCTCGGAGTATCGCTCGGCTGATGCGAACATCGCTAAGGTGGGTGGCTCCGATGAACCCATCTTTGCTTAGCCTAGACACATAACAATACGAACACTATCACGAGAATCGATAGGCGATAACCCCACGCATGCAAATAAATGACTCAACGCACCTAGCTAAGGGAATAATCCCATCTTGTCTGCTTGTATAGAATATAGAAAGGAACTTGAAAAATATAAAATCTCGCACCGCGCTCCACGCTCGTGCTAAGGCACAAGCTTACGTTTATGTTCCTTATACGGCCTACAATAAAACAATGAATGGGTTACAACAATGAAACGGAAAGACTATCAATATAGTCATTCCGAGTAGAGTATAGCAACATTGAAAGGCTATGGGACCGATGGGTCGCCAAGGCGACTCCCACACTGGGAGTTGCGTAATGCGTGAATGAATGAATCAACGAATGAATGAATGAATACATGAATGAATCTATGAACGAACGAACAAGTGAAAGAAAGAAATGAAAGAAAGAATACATGAAAGATAAGAAAGAAAAGAATGGTTAGCGACAGGTGTGACGGGCACGTGCAACGGGGCTCGCTACCCGCGCTGCACGGACGTCAACCTGGTCGATAACGCATTATGACTGAGGGTTAGCCTACGACTCGGAGATAGCCGTTAAGTTAAAATGACAAGACAATACGAAATGGTCGTGGACAAACGGCACGGGCAATGGGAGGAATACCGTGGCCGTCATGAGGAAGGATTCTGCGGCACGGGCGATGAGGGGAAACCGTGGCCGGCCTAGGCGGAATCAAAACGGGGCTTACGGGCTGCCTGGGTGCGGGCTTGGGCACCATGAGACGTAAGTGCAGGGTATATTCAAGAGACTTAACGGGGTGTACCAGCCATCACCCTATGCTAAGTTGAGAAATACTAAGGGGATATGTCCAAATGGCTTGTGATGCCAGCGACCGGTGCATATAGATTAAGTAGGCTTTGCTGGTGGCTATCCACGTGCAAGTCCTTGCATTGAAATCAAAGTAGTCTAAGTAAAATGAACAAGTGCCTCTTGAACATGCTCGAAATGTAACACCCTGAACATGCTTGAAATGTAACATACCAAGTGAATAAAGAGTAATTCATACAAAATGAGTTAGAGAACGTGCCTACGACATGCTAGGACCCGAGGCAGGGACACGCTCTTGATATTGAAAGTTTACATGAGACACGTTAAGTTATTCCTTATGAATTGTTGACTAACTTGGTTTACTTTGGACATGGAAGGCTGGACGGTAAGTATGGGTAAGTCGTGCATGTATTTCCATGCGACACTTGAATTTGGTAACACGGGATAGGTTATGACATATGCCATGAAATTGATACTAAGGCAAGATTAAAAAGACAATGAATGATAGAGATACACAAAAGTAAATGGAACGTGTTTGGTAATGATAGCATTGTGGGCGAGCTAGCCTCCCCACCAGTGCATTACAATGTACTGATAACCCTACAGTCAGTTTGCAGGATGCAGGAGACGCCGGCGGGTGTGGAGCTTCTATCGAACGTGTTAAGGCGCGGAGCCAACTCCGGGGCCTTGGGACGTTGCAAGAAGCTGAAGCACCCTATACAGGACATAATGTATCGGAACATCGCCATGAATCATTCCATGTTGTAAGCCACTTGGCACGCCCTTTTATATTTCAGAAAGAGGAGAGAGAGCTTGAGCGACTTGTAAACTCGGCCTAGCGCCGCTTGTAAACTTCTTGAATATCAATAAAGAGTTTGAATTCGCTTCAATTCGTGTTCATTTACTTTCCGCTATAAATGGGGACACTCTGTGCGACTCTGTGGCCTAGCTCGAATCGGCCGTTTCTGGACTTGGCCTTGCACGGGCGCATCCTAGGCCCGTGCGGCATCATGCCTTAGCGAGGACGATCGCTCCTACGGGAGCGGCGCATGACAGATTGGTATCAGAGCACGGCTTTACGTCCTTGGACTTCATTTTGATTTTTTCAGTTTTGAAAGCTCAGTTGGAAACAAAAGAAGGGTACGCTCTCTCTCGTTTTGCTTTGGGATGTTCCATACAATAAGTCTAAATATTTTCAAAAGCTCGTACGGGTACTCGGTTGGACGGGATCGATAAGCGAAGGCCTTTGTGCTACCACGACGAACTTGAGTTGGAAGGAACCGATGCTAAGAGTTAGCAAACGTAGTGCGTGCTTGAATAAGCTTACGCTGACAATAGCGGACGAGTACACGAGACCAAAGGATAGTTCGAACGGGATGGTTATGCACGCAGCCTTTTGGCTAAGTTGCGAGTGAGATCGATTATCGCTCGAGCGAGAATAAGTGAGCGTACAAATTCGAATATGGTCCGCACGGGATAGCTATGCACACGACCTTCTGGTTATGTTGTACCGCGTGTCGCGCACCTCGACTTTTGGTGCAATCGAGTTGCGAGCGATATCAAGTACCGCTCGGTCGAGAACGAAGCTACACTTAGAGTATATATCGATAGGAATGCTATCGAGTTCACGCTTAGGCATGCACGAAAGATTGATTTAGATTTTGAGGATTAGTGCGAACGACTTAGTACGTCGAGACGACGTGAGCGATTACGCTAGAGATTCGTCGAACGAATCTGAAGGATGTCTTAGCGCATGACGCGAACGTGATTGAGGACTAGATTGTATGGCTTAAATTCGAGTGGTGTATGTGATAGGTTCGGAGAAGAATAAGAATGAGTATCGACGACTAGTCGAGTGGCTCGAACCCTGAGTGGTGTATGGACATCATAGAAATTGTTCGAGCGAGACTAAAGGATTTACGGATCGTATGAGTATGTCGGCAAGCGATGCGATCGCGCAAAGCCTTAGAGCGCGTCACGCTTAGTTGATCGTGACTTCGTGTGTCCCGAACGAGATGTCGTTCGGACAACTTGTGAATGAGCAACGCGAGTTAGAAAATGATTCGGGACGATGAATAAAAGTGAATGTCGTGATCGAGAAAACTTAAAGGATCGCACGTACGATTTCGGATTGATTCAAATGAAATGTGACTTGAGTTTTGAACATTGATCTTGAAACGAGCTTGAGGAATAGCGATCGAACTTGATCTTGAATATCGAGAAAATTGTGGAATATCCAACTCGGACAACAGCATCAACGCACGACTCGAAATTGGTTGCAAAGGAAGACCGTCAGGTTACGCATATCGTCGATGGTATTGAGGCGTATCAAAGATCGATATGCGATAACTCGGGGGTACTCTGACTCAGCGAATGACGATCGTGCAAATGTCATTGTTCCGATGGATGCTATACTCTTGATATTGAAACGTGTCGAGGAAAATATAGACGTGGCTCGAGGATTTTCTAGTTGAACGAAATGATGAATCGACTATCGATCTTGGCTTGGATAGAAAATAAAATATTGGATTTGCTTCGATGATAACCCCAACGTCGACATTCTTGTCTTATGCGAGTGCAACTCCACCCTCGCACATGCGTCGTGCCGATTAGGGCGATCACTCCGCGTGAGCGCTGGTATGGTGATTCATACAGCGGGGGTGATTGAACTAGCATGGCGTGGCAATTTATGTGCTTCGACTTGTGGTTTGACGCGAAGGTGGACTCGAAAATGACTTAGCGTGCATGACGATCAAATTTGAGGATTACGTAGGTCCAATCTGCGAATCGAGAATGAATTAGTCTAGACGCAAGCAAGAGTTACGTCCCGATGAGAATAATTATTCTGCGGGAGCGTTGTATGGTGATTCATGAACCACCGTGGATAATCGAACTCGCGTGAGATTGGGGCGCAACATATTGTCAAAAGCTAGACGACCTCGTGATCGAATACATGAATTGGTTAGAATTGGTGAATTGAATGGACTCGAATACACGCAACTAATGCATTGATGCGAATAGGTGATCGTGCTCGATGTTTAGAAATCTGGGTGACACGAGCTTGGGTAGAAAACCCCGTACTACCGACTTTGGTTCAACCCTAGGATTTAGGATCAGTGTTGGCATTATTGTTGGAGAACTATGATTCCAATCCTGACATTGACTTAGCCTTGAGAAATAGCCTAGCGGTTAGGCGAGACGCACCTGTTTCAAGTGTTAGCAATCAAAAGATTGATCTTGAGGATTGGCATGGATGGATAGCGTGAATCACGAATATAGGAAACCCTGCTCATGAGACTCGGCTGACATGCATATATTTCAGGGACGCTTGAGTATGTGCACGATGCGACTCGAGTGAGAATGACGAATTCTCTATCATGCGGCTTGGCTGAATGCATGTATTCTGGAGACGCCTGGAATGCGTGCACGATCCAGCCAAGTGATACGTTGAGTACAAACGAGATTTGAGGAATGGATGAGTGTCGAGAACTTGAAATCTTGTTAAAAGAAAAGAATGATACTAGTACGAGAGTGGCTCGGAATCAAAGAAACGTGTAGGCAAAGTGTGCGTGAACGACGACGAGATTAACCTAAACAAGTGAATGGTATGGAATCGATATCGTGCAAGTAAAATTTGGTATAACGAATTGAACCATTGATAGGAAGATATACTCGGTGATAGTGCAATACTTGGTCTTGAATCGGACGAAAATTATTTAGACTTGGTCGACCCCGCCAAGAAGAAATCATTCTGATTTCGTTGATACAAACGCTTGAGAAGCGAATCGGGTCATCTCGATGACCGAGATAAATGAAAGTGAGTTTGCCTCAGCCTACGACCCTCGCATTTGACGAATTACAACGTACCTCGTGAAACCATTTTCGTCCCATGACACGGAGAAATAGCAACCAAGACGAAGAAACACTTGAATTGAATAAGTACCATCAAGTCTAAATGAATGGACAGTCATCCAATAAAATTCACCAAACACATGCGACATAAAATTTGGAAGGATAACCGAGCATGGTTCGATGCCTTCGAACGATAGAGCCGTTCGATAGAATTGTCTAAGAAACACGACGACACGAGTTAAGGAATGGTAGGATGACCTGCACTCAGGAAGTCTCGAGGACGAGACTTGTTTTGAGTGGTGTATTATGTAATGGCCCGCTCCGCCCTAGCGGAGCGCCGATTCAAACGGCAAGTACAATGACTCAAACGAGCCGTCGACCCGAAGAGTTGGCATCGACCAGATGAAGAATCGATGCAAGGCTTACATTGGCCCGTCAAGATGAATCCAGACTTAGACTTTCAAAGGCGCGCTCGGAGTATCGCTCGACCGATGCGAACATCGCTAAGGTGGGTGGCTCCGATGAACCCGTCTTTGCTTAGCCTAGACACATAACAATACGAACACTATCACGAGAATCGCTAGGCGATAACCCCGTGCATGCTAATAAATGACTCAACGCACCTAGCTAAGGGAATAATCCCATCTTGTATGCTTGTATAGAATATGGAAAGGAACTTGAAAAATGTGAACTCTTGCACCGCACTCCACGCTCGTGCTAAGGCACAAGCTTACGTTTATGTTCCTTATGCGGCCAACAATGAAACAATGAATGGGTTACAACAATGAAACGGGAAGACTATCAATATAGTCGTTCCGAGTAGAGTATAGCAACGTTGAAAGGCTATGGGACCGATGGGTCGCCAAGGCGACTCCCACACTGGGAGTTGCGTAATGCGTGAATGAATGAATCAACGAATGAATGAATGA
>JANAVB010019797.1:3863373-3930873 GCA_029216955.1 Iris pallida | reverse complement strand
ATTGGCGCGTCTTCTTGATTCCTAGCACCTGCGAAGCGCGATGGTCAGTACGATCACATGTACTAGCGAGTAGCTAATTAAACCCAAGCTCTGCATTTGGTTACAGTAGTTTATAAAACATGTTAGCTATTTGGTGATCTTTCTAACCATCCTGATTGATTTGCATGTTAACATGTTTTGAGGCAAGCATATAAAATTGTATCCATTGAGCAGTTATCATAATCATCCCTTGTCACGTGCGTTAGTTCAAGCAGTGAAAGGGGTGTGAAGGTCACTGGCAATGTCAATCCATTACGGACTATAGCTGGGTTAGACGGCGACCCTTTCGCGGCGGGTAGCGAGCCCTATGCTAAAGTTCCAGCATCACCTGCGCCGATTCATTGCTGACACTTGCTATAACTCATTCCTCCCGGGCCGAATCGGTTCCTTGGCCTAGGCAACTATTCAAGGAAACTATACCTTGTCGGCAAGTTGTCCAATGACTGTTTTTGTAGATCTTGAAATAATTCTAGTCTCTCTTTTCTAGAACCTTATCTTTTCTCTTTTTGGTGTGAAACTTACATTTACTGAGTAAATTACTCAATTTGATGCAGTCATTTCGAGTTTCCTTTAGCAAGTGTTTCGTGAAGAATCGTGCCTCAATTTATTGATTCTACACTATGACGACAAGCATTGATTTTATGTTTCATGATCGATTTGAAATAGAGGGTCAAGGAGAAGGAGGTCTCACCTTAGTCTTTGCTTCAGGCGAGGGACTGGTTGGCTGCGCTTAGACGTCGCCTACGTGATCACCTGCAATCGCATAAGCAACTTATTAGAACACTGTGTTATTCAAGGTGTTCGATACGAATGCGAAGTTCGAAAATGCAAGCCATGAAAACCATCAAAAACATTCACAAAAACGCATTCACGAAAACTAAAGCCAGAGCCAGAGCAATTTACGACAAGAAAAACAGAGCAACATGAGGTCTCTCCCGACTCAACCGCAGAGCCAATCCTCGAGGCGCAATCCGCTGAATATGGGACTTGATTCCGAAGAAGCCTTTCCATAACGAGAAAAGAATCTTAATTCAATCATTCTCGTTCAACCGATTCAACCGATTCCGACCTATCGGTCCCGACTGAGTTAATAGCAACAATGTTTCCTTCTCGCGCACCCCATAGACAAAAACGGGACACGATGTAGGGACGGGGCACTATAGTATAACCTAATTAGGCACCCAACCTCCTTATGTCTAGAAGGTTTTTCTCCTAAAGAATTTATATTTCATTAACCCGCATCTTAGTAAAAAAAAACTCGATCGACGACGACTAATAGATGCCACATATTTTACAAACATTTAGTTTTGTGTACATGATATCATGTCATGAAAATATAAGTACTGACAGCTATTTGTAATCATCGGTAGAGTTTCAGTAGATTTTTTTAACTACAATTACGTTTATGAAATAATTCAAAATTGACAAGGTAATGCAAAAACATGAGTAAGAGCGTAACCAGTTCTTTAATACATAAATCATTAGCTAGAAAGCTAACTAGTCACAGAATTTAAAATTAAGTGGATTTAAACTAAAATGAGTAGTGTCAACAGTAAATAGCTCCATCTGATCTGCCATAGGTTTTGAGTCCATTTTTGTTCAACCCCTCCTTCTCCCTCCCTACAACAAAGAAAAAAAACTACTCTGTTTGTTCATCCCCCAATCACATGGGGACATATTGTTAGTTTTAAGCCAAATCTATTTTGGGAGTGAAAAAGTCTTATCAGACCCGAGGGGGACCGTAGTTTAAACTGCGGTGCCACGTGTTCCCCCATTGGTCGCGATCAGGGGCCCACACGTCCAACCCCCAGCTAACATGGGCAACTCGGTCCCGACCAATGGGGATGGACATGTGGCACCGCGGTTCCCCTCTCGGACTGGGTAGACGCGCTCTTTGAGAGTATACAAAACCACTCTAAATATGGTTTTGTTGTCACATGTCTCAATGTGATTGAGGGGTGAACAAACACCATGGTTTTGGGGGTCAACAAAAATGACTCATAGGTTTTAACTTCAAGGTTGTGTTCTCCATCCGATAAACAAAACAGTAATGCTTTGGCTACACAGTGGTGCACAATTTACAATAAGTTCACACACCCCTCCAAAACTACCGTGTTTGTTCACCCCCCCCCCAAAAAAAAAAACTACCGTGTTTGTTTACCCCCAATCACATGGTGAAATGTGGCTAATCTTAAGCCAAATCTATTTGGGAGTGAAAAGTCTTCTCATACCGAGGGGAGCCGCAGTTTAAACCGTGATGCCACGTGCCCTCCATCATTGGTCGGGATCGGGGGCCCATACGTCCATCCCCCCTGCTAATATAGAAACCTTAGTCTCGACCAAGTATGAATTTTGGCTGAGCAGCGTCGTATTCCTTGGACACATCATTTCATCTGAAGGCATTGTAGTCGACCCAAAGAAAATTGAAGCCGTTGTCGATTAGAAACGGCCAGCGTCAGTCGAAGAGATTCGAAGCTTCATTGGCTTAGCAGGATACTACCAATGCTTCGTAAAGGATTTCGCGAAGATCGCATCGCCTCTGACTTGTCTCACCCAAAAAGGAGTTATTTTTGAATGGTCAGACGACTGTGAACCTTCCTTCCAGGAGTTAAAGCAACGGCTCGTCTCGGCCCGGATACTCGCACTTCCAGAAGGGACTGAGGGATTCCAGATCTTCAGCAATACGTCCAGCCAGGGATTGGGGTGTGTGCTAATGCAACGGAACAAGGTGATTTCTTTTGCTTCCCGGCAGCTAAAGCCATACGAGAAGAACTATCCCACTCATGACCTGGAGTTAGCGACGATTGTGTTCATATTGAAATTGTGGCATCACTATCTTTTTGGCATGGCGTACGCGATCTATACGAATCACAAGAGCCTCAAATATCTATTCACGCAGAATAAGCTGAACTTGCGACAAAGGCGCTGGCTTGAACTGATCAAAGATTACGACTTGACTATTGACTATTGACTATACACCGGGCAAGGGAAATATTGTGGTAGACGCTCTGAGTCGAAAGTATATTGCCTCACTATCCATCGATCGCGGACTGCTACGTGACCTAGAAGAGATGGGCATCGACCTTTGAGTTTGATTCAGGGATGTGCAGTTGGCGTAGTTGCAGCAAGAGCCGAGCTTGCGGGAAAAGATCAAGACCACTCAGAAGGATGATCCATACCTGAAGAAAGTGCGAGAGCAAATTTCAACGGTAATGCGACCGACTTTGCGGTAGATGAAACCGGCGTGCTTCGATTGAAGGGTAGGCTATACGTTCCGGACGATTCAGAACTTAGAAAGAAGATATTGTTACGACCCGCACCCGCTTTTTCGGATATGAGACGTGTCCAAGCCAGCCTACGCCACAGAGTTGACGGTAGAACGATGTCAAGTCCGCAAGAAATAAATGCTCAAACTATAACATTAGCTGCTCATTCACATTTCTAAATTGGTTACAACATTTATAACATTTATAATTAAAGAAAATACAAGATTTTATAACTAAAGAAATTGATACAACTGCTATCTATTTCTAGGTTCCTGTCTGTAAGTACACCCGTATCTCCCAAGCTAAGTGAAGCCACATCTAACCTAAAAAATAATGGTTTTCAGTCAGGAATGGAACAAGTACACAAATCGACGACAATACGAAAATACAATAGAATTAACAAGACATGAAAATAACATATGAAATATGAAAACTGGAAAGTACTGATGACATGGCACGGTGGAGAAGAAAAGAAAAAATAAATAAAAAAACATCTACCTATGTGGTGTAAAATATCATTTTCAACATGTGAATGGCTAGGGGATAAATACGGCACCCTGCACGTGTCGTGTGCAGCTGCTATCAGTCAAGATTAGACATATTGGGATAGTACTGGGTAGTCCACATGTATACTAAGATATTTTCCCTCCCGACTACTCCGTGTGACGAGCGTGTCAACAAGCAGCAAGATATATGTATAGACATGAAATGAAAAGACTACTATGAATCGAAAGCAATCAGAAAGTGCACTTGCCTGAGGTCCTTA
Source organism: Iris pallida (assembly GCA_029216955.1). Taxonomy (NCBI): domain Eukaryota; kingdom Viridiplantae; phylum Streptophyta; class Magnoliopsida; order Asparagales; family Iridaceae; genus Iris; species Iris pallida. The sequence continues at coordinate 3,926,802 of JANAVB010019797.1, read as the reverse complement.
GCTGGAGAAACCGATAGTACAACCACATCAGATGAGTCACTAAAGTCAACACATACAAAAAGTCTCCAGATACTAAAATAAACATTACCAACGTTCCCAGAATAGTCAAATTAGCTAGGATTGCCTGTCCTCAAGTCCAATTCTGGACACAGGGGCAAAACGGTAATTTTGGGTCAAAACGATGTCCGTCGTTGGACCCGCTTTGTACCGAAAAGTGTGCCAGAGCCAACGGTCTCTAAAGTCATCAAAGTATATGTTAACAGGTCCAGTTTTCTGATACGAACTCAACCGTATGTCCAGAGTTGGATTTCGGCGGGCCGTGTACCAAATCGCCCGTTGAGTCGGACCGTAGGGCCCACAAAACGGCGGTCCGATTCAGCTATCTCAGAATTGGACCAACCTTTGCATACAGGACCAGAAAAACGATACGGTCCTGATGTCGTAAGTTTCGTCTCGATCTGATGAACGTACACAAAGTAATTGGGAAACTTGCACAGAGGCCGATACGGTAAATTTCGACGGATACGCATCAAATTCGTCGCGCACACGCGACCAATTTGAATTTCGTCAAAGCCCACACGTCCACGAAGCCGTTACACACCTTTCGATGCTTTCGGTTCGCGACCAAGTCGCCCGGATTGGCGGGACGCATGTGGTATCGGAGTATTTTATTGAATTTTTATAATTTTGAAACTAGTTTTTTCTAAAAGTTTGAAACTAAATTAATCACAAACTAACCAATGAAAAATAAAACTATGAATTGGGTTTCCATCTTGTATATGTTGTCTATGAATCTCTTCAAACAGAATCTCAAAATCGTACATGGGTTGGGAGAAAACTGTCCTTGAACTAGGGTCGTTGGACTGGTTTTTTGTCCTGTTTGGGACAGATTTTCGTCGAACTTGGGTTCGATTTTTCTGGCAACCTCGGGCCTCTAATTTTAAATTAAATGAAGGCGATTGGAGTCCTACATGTTGTGAACATACCTGCTCAATCAGCTCACGAAACCGTGGAGCGAGAGTTGCGAAATCACACCGTGAACCCGACCTTTTGGAACTGCTACTGCTGCAGTTACCGAGCGTAGCCTCTGCTCGGTCGCGGCTGTGTGGCCGGCTGGCCGTGGCTCCGGCGGCCTGTGCGGCGGCCACGGGCAGCGCGCGCGCGTGGGAGAAGGAGGCGCAGGTGTTAGGGTTTAGAGTTTTGGTTTGACGAATTATCGTGGCGTTGATGATTTTATACTCTCGGTCTGTTTATATATATACTATACGTATATATGATCGGGTGTGGGGGCTTTGGCTCTGGATTTGCTCCTGTGGGTTAAGGGCTCGGGATTGCTTCTGTGGGTTAAGGACTCGGGCCTGCTTCTGTGGGTTAAGGGCTCGGGATTGCTTATTCTTTTTGTCTCTATTTCTTTTTCTTTTATTCATTACTATTATATAAATATTATATATATATATATATATATAAACTTAAAATCACAAAAAAACCTAAAATAATTTAAATAAATATTATAAATACTAATAATCTTATTATCTATATATAGGATAGCACATTCATATCTACATACATACATATATATATATATATATATATATATATATATATATATATTTTTATTTATATATATATATATATATATATATATATATATATATATATATATATATATATATATATATATATATATATATATATATATATATATATATATATATATATAATTACCACAAGTCGACTTAATAATAATAATAATATTTAAAAGAATGAATCATGCTTATTAATTCTCCACAAATAACCTTAATAATAATAAAATAAAATAATAACAATTGCCCCAATGGGTGATCCTTACCACATGCCCTTGGGTCAAAAATTGTTCCAATATGAAAGAGCATCATTAATAATAAAATATAAATTTTGAAGGAGCTACAGATATTGACGGAAGCGCACTATGCACAATATACCATGCATCCAGGTAACATTAAGATGTATAAGGACCTCCGCACGACCTTCTGGTGGCCTGAAATGAAGAGAGATATGGCGCTCTTCGGTCGTAATGCATGGCCTGTCAGCAGGTGAAAGCTGAAGATCAGAGACCGGACAGGGATATACAGAACCTTGCCATTGTAGAATGGAAATGGGATCATGTCACTATGGACTTTGTTGTTGGCCTGCCGAAGACGTCGCGGGAAAATGATGCCATCTGGGTCATCGTTGTTCGACTAACCAAGTCAGCGTACTTCATTGCCAGTAAAGTTACTTGGAGCATTGATCGCCTGGCTCAGATTTATCTTGATGAGATAGTATGGCTGCACGGATTCCCTGTATCCATCGTCTCTGATCGGGATGCACAATTTTTGTCGCACTTCTGGAGTAGCCTTCAGTCGGCCCTAGGTACCAAGTTGCAGTTCAGCTCAGCTTACCATTTCCAAATCGACGGTCAAATGGAGCGTGTTAATCAGATTCTCTAAGACATGTTACAGCTCTGCGCATGTAAGCCCCCTCATTTTTGGATCTTATTTTTAATTATTTTATATAGATATTTTAATTTATTAAAGTCAATAATGACTATGTTAGTAGTTTACTATAGCTTTGATTTTGGAAGCACAACAAATATTGTTTTCTCAAATCCAGTTCCATATTTGAATTCTAGACTCACCACCTTGAGTTTGATATATCATGTCCCATCCAATTTTGTTTTTCAACATTCCTTTGACTTTGCGCAATTTTGGGCCAACTTAGGCCAATTTGAGCTATTGACGTAATTTTAAGGCAACTTCCAATTTAATTGTTAGACTTGACATAGATCGAAATCGTATGATCCAATATATGATTTTAATCCATTTTGAGTCAACAATGCACATGCCTAGGGTATACTATCTAATCGAGTTCTCTTGGTCTACTTATTTGCAAATGGCACATGAGACTCATTAAATTGATTTTTGGGTCCAATTTGACTAATAATGCTACTCGGACCCTAACCTAGTCAACCCTACTAGTTATAGCCTAACTAGGAGTACCAAAACCAAGTATACATATATTTAAGAGAATATTAGAGGTTTAATTGCAGCCATATGTAATATTCTCTTATATATTTGGCTTGGTCAAACATCTAACCAAAATAGGAAACCTATTAATAATAGTATGATTTGGAGAACCAAATCATATCCAAATTAGATCAAACCAAATCCCATGTCCTAATAGTATAAATAAAAAACCAACCCTAATCTTTTCCTCTCTCTTCATAACCACCCACTACTCCACAAATCCCCCCAAACCTAGCGGCCACCACTCCAAACCTGAAACCCTAGCCGACCCCCCTTTCTTCACAAAATATAATTTTTTTCTCGATTATCCACCAACCACCACCACTTGGACATCCCTTTCAACATCCCCTTCCAGCCTAGCAACTGTAGGAACAACCTTGCGACCGTTAGAGGGGTGCACGACGCGCTACTTGGGCCGAAACTCCGTCGAATCGAAGTCTGAAACGTCACAGCAGGTTAGTCGAATTGTAGATGATGTTTCATCCACTTTTTCTCATTTGTTTCTCCTCAAAACAAATATGAGAATTACCTTGTATGTCTACTCCAACCTCTGATCGCTGGAACTCCTAGTTCCAAGCGGTTTGCCCGTGGCGTTGATTCTACGACAGGGTATCCAGAACTGACAAATTCTATTGCGGGCCACTTTTCGCCTATCTAAGTTCAGTTTTTAACATTTTAATATTTTTATTCAAAATCTAGACGGTGATAACTTTTCGAGCATATCTGAATGTTAGGTTTCGCATCCGTTTGCTATTTTTAAAAATTCATGACATTTATCGTATCACCGAACTCCGAAAAATTATGTTTTCCTTGTGTCCAAAAGTGTCAAAACTCCATGAATCTATACTAAAATTCAAGTTATGTAAAGTCTAACATTATAAGTACTATTTTAACTAATTTCTAAAATTTTTACAAAATTTATTAATTTTATCTAATCGTTGTTTCGGGGCTAAATTAATGGGTCGATTTGAGGAAGTCATGTGTGGCATTGACTTAAGACCTCTTGTGAAAGGGTTTTATTATTAAAAATAGTATTATAGCAATATATAAGTATTTATAGATAAATTCTAGAATTTAAATGTATTATTTACGAGAGGTTTTGTTACCTATATGTACTTAAATAATAGATGTAGTGTCGTAACAACGTTATAGCAACTAGGAGGTGTAGATACTCACATAATTTATATATGGTGTGTTTATATAGTATATTATTAAAGGTGAGCTTGGGAGGATCGACAAGGACAACGGAGTTGGACAGGCTTACCCGAAGACAGCAGTTACAGCATTTGGAGATTGTTGTGCGAGTTGACCATTCGTGGCTCATTGAGTGGTTTGTAGTTCGATTTTCTCAGCTCAGGACAGCAGGCGAGTACATTCTCTGATAGTTTTCATTGTCTTGATATCTACTATATCCGATTCAGTTGTAGTGCTTTACTTGATTCTCGACACGATGGTACACGGACGAGTATACGTCGGATCCTGTCATGAGATGTTATTTTTGAGTTACTTGGTATACTGGTACATTGTTCGATCTTATTTCTTGTACTTGTATAGACGCCAATTCCTAAGAGGATTTGCTACCGTCTTAGAGAATCCCGTGTCATGACGTGTTATGTCCGGATCCATATACTATTCGGGGGATGGAAAGTTATTAGTGGTTATGTGATCATTACCCCTACTTATTTATTACCTGTGCATAGCTCCACCTTCACCACACGTAGGGTATAGCCTGACCTTATACTACTTGTGCATAGCTTTCAATTTTGGCCAACCTGATCCCTATACTATTATACTACTTGTGCATAGCCGGTCAAATGGAACAGCCTGATCTTGACCCAAGCCGATCACATAATGCTCTAATTTCTCATGGCACTTTCTTTTATGATTACATTCATACCTCAGTTTACTTTCCACTGTTTATTTTCCAGTTTTATCTTATATCTTACCCATGACATGATATCCAGTTCTTTTGTACTGTTTACTTTCAGTCTTGATATTTCATCTTGTATTTTATTATAATTATCTCTTATAGCATTTGTCAATTCACATGGAACTGTTGTTAGCGTTTGTACTTGTTCATATCCTGACATGATAACCCCCATTGTTTTCAGAGGATTTAGATACAGATTTGCCGACCTACGACGGGTTTGGCTTAAATGGAGCCTATGACCAGGACCAGCCTGTGGACCCGGTGTTCGTAGAGGACGCACCGCTAGTAATGACCTAGTTACCTAGATTTGTCTTGATTACATTCCAGTTTGATACTTTGAGACTTGTAGTATTTATTTTGGAATATTATTTTATGTCTTAGATTCTGAAATTGTGATTGTGGCTCGGCACTATTTCAGACTATTTACTTTATCTTATCTTTATCTTTATCATCGTGCTTATCTTCCTTAGATTATGTGATTGAGTTGTATTCCTCCGTACAGAGATGACATATTATATTATTGTGTCTTAGATTCTATATGTTCTAGATGACCTTTACAGCGTTCTACCGTCGATACTGCAGCGTAGGCTGGACGTACCCACGTGCTCGTGCCCCTAGATATGGTGCGAGTCGTGACACGTTTTTATAGTGGCCCATGCAGGTCTACGTTAATCACTTCCGTTACGTTACTGTACCGACGTGAGCCTACAATTAGAATAGAAAAGACCCATAGGATCACATCCATATGCTTAATACCTTCCTTGATTTTATTTCGAACTCTCACTTGACTTCTCGATTTGCATCCAGTTTGATTATGTTTTACCGTAATCGTTATTTTTTTCGTAAGACAAATCTTCGTAATGGATGTATCTTCCCTTTACTATCACATCTGGAAAGCAGAGGAATAGACACTAGAAGTCATAGGTGTAGGTAGAGTCTTCGTAAATTTTGCGAAGTCGTAGTGATACCTAGGATAGTCGTACTACTACGAGCCTGCAACCAATTAAGGAATAGGACTTAAGGATACATCCACAAACATGATTATAGACTTTTTCCAGACTCTTCAGCATGATTGCTTTCATGTTATCTTATTTCTTAATATGATTGCTTTTGTGTTCTTCTTTACGCGAGATTTGACTAAACCCTTCCCTATTGACTTCTCGAGTAAATCTTCTCGTTCGTTTTCGTTAATTTGTTGGAAACTGCCTTATGGATTGGTCCAAGGAAAAGTTTGAGAAATTATATTTATCCATGTATTACAGAATCAAAATTTTTGCATCCTGAGAAATACTGGCGAGGCAGGACTTCAGATAACGGCATCATGGCTACATATGTTTCTCAAATTCTACTTGAACCATATCCTATGCATGTTGACATTTTTCATGTATTTTTGTAAAAAAAAAGAAGTTAATTCAAAATATTTCATGGATTTGGCCAAGATAAGCTCAAGAACCTGTATTATCTGGCATGGTAGATGTGCACTACAGCCATCCGTCGTATTATGGAACTAAAAAGTTATTTGCAGCCAGATGCATACTGGCGTGGCAGTAACTTTATGTGACATAATCACAGAGATATATGGTTCTCGAGTCTTACCGAGACTATGTCCTGTGCATCTTGTTTGGCTTCACATCGTTCTTGAAAATAATTCGACAAACCTTCCTGCTTTACTTGACCCTACCGTTGTTTGAAATTGGTATATAGGTTTGTTTGACCCAGCCTTAGGCTTCCATTACCTTCTATTTATTAAATAACTAAAATAGTTAAACCTTATAATTATATTATAAAATATAATTAAGCTAGATTATTGGTGTAATTATGAGGATTGGTAGCTAGAAATCGATAAGTTTCTTAGAGATGGATCCTAGTAAAATTATGAGTCGAGTATGAGTGTCTGGATATCGGATGCATAGAGCCTATTAGAAGAAATTGCTAGGAGTGAACTGACGAGTATCATTGAATAGGTTATAATATTATACCTACGATAGAGTGAGCTGTATTGGGAGTATTGAGGAAGGAGAAGTGATAGCCCAAGCTTAGTAAGTGTGAATTCTGCTTTGATAGAGTTCCATCCTTGGACACGTTATCTTGGGAGAAGGAATTTCAATGGATCCAGAGAAGATAGCTACCATAGAGTCTTGGCCGACACCAACATCAATTGCAGAAGTTAGGAGTTTTCTCGGACTTGTCGGACATTACCGCAGGTTCATAGAAGATTTCTCATGGATTGCAGAGCCCATGACGCGGTTGACGCACAAGGATCAAGAGTTTCGATGGACAGAAGATTTTCAGAAGACTTTTGAAGAATTGAAGAAGAGATTGACCTCACCGCCTATTTTGACGCTCCCTTCTGGATCGAGAGGATTCGTGGTTAATAGTGATGCGTCATGTAGTGGACTTGGACGTGTTTTGATGCAACATAGAAAGGTCATAGCCTACGCATCGAGGCAGATGAGGGTATATGAGAAGAATTACCATACTCATGATCTGGAGTTAGCAGCGGTGATCTTTGTATTGAATCTTTGGAGGCATTATTTGTACGGAGAACGTGTGGAGATATTTACGGATCATACGAGCTTGAAGTATGTCTTCACGTAAAAGGAGTTAAATATAAGACAGAGGCGGTGGTTGGAGCTCATGACAGACTATGACATAGATTTGCAGTACCATCCTGGCAAGACGAACGTAGTAGCGGCCGCTTTAAGTAGGAAGCCTACTGCATATTCTTGACAGCTCAGCCACAGTTATTAGAGGATCTTCAGGAGCTTGGAATAGAAGTCATTATGCCGGGATAGCAATGAGTATTTGCCAATCTTGAAGTATAGTCGTCACTTGTGGATAAATCATGGCAGCATTACCTACAGATGCAAGATTTTGAAGCCTTCGCAAGAGGACAGAGGTGAGAGCGACAGATACTTAGACCAGAGCTTGTGAAGCAGACAGTCGAGAAAGTGAAGCGAATTCAGAGTCATCTTCAGGCAGCTCCAGACTGACAGAAGCATTAGGCTGATACGTATCATCGACTACTGGAATTCAACGAGGGAGAGCATGTATTTCTGAGGATCTTACCGACGCGGGGCACTATTATATTCGGGAGTAGAGAAAGTTGACTCCAAGGTATATAGGACCGTTCGATATCATTGGGCGTGTAGGAGAGGTGGCATACCGTCTTGTATTACCCCCATCACTAGAAGGAGTGCATGATGTATTCTATGTCTCACAGCTGAGGACGTATGTGACTGATCCCAGTCATGTGGTCGATCACTCTGAGATCACGGTGGGACCCAGATTTTCATACGAGGAGCAGCCGGTAGGTATCTTGGATACAAGTGTGAAGACGCTCAGAGGGCAGGCGATTAGACTGGTTCGTGTTGCATGAAGGCACCATTCTCCGAAAGAATCTACTTGGGAGCGTGAAGATTCTATGCTGAGCGTTATCCCCACTTATTCGTAGATACCGGTAAGTCTTAGCTTAATTATTCTCATGATAAGTTTTCTTTTTATAATTGTGTTATTTTTAATTTTGAGGATAAAATTTTCTAAGGTGGGTAGGTTGTAAGCCCCCTCATTTTTTGATCTTATTTTTTAATTATTTTATATAGATATTTTAATTTATTAAAGTCAATAATGGCTATGTTAGTAGTTTACTGTAGCTTTGATTTTGGAAGCACAACAAATATTGTTTTCTCAAATCCAGTTCCATATTTGAATTCTAGACTCGTCCACCTTGAGTTTGACATATCATGTCTCATCCAATTTTATTTTTCAACATTCCTTTGACTTTGCATAATTTCGGGCCAACTTAGGCCAATTTGAGCCATTGACGTAATTTTAAGCCAACTTCCAATTTAATTGTTGGACTTGACATAGATCGAAACCGTATGACCCAATATATGGTTTTAATCCATTTTGAGTCAACAATGCACATGCCTAGGGTGTACTATCTAATCGAGTTCTCATGGGCTACTTATTTGCAAATGGCACATGAGACTCATTAAATTGATTTTTGGGTCCAATTTAACTAGTAATGCTACTCGGACCCTAACCTAGTCAACCCTACTAGTTAGAGCCTAACTAGGAGTACCAAAACCAAGTATACATATATTTAAGAGAATATTAGAGGTTTAATTGCAGCCATATGTAATATTTCCTTATATATTTGGCTTGGTCAAACATCTAACCAAAATAGGAAACCTATTAATAATAGTATGATTTGGAGAACCAAATTATATCCAAATTAGATCAAACCAAATCCCATGCCCTAATAGTATAAATAAAAATCAACCCTTATCTTTTCCTCTCTCTTTATAACCACCCACTACTCCACAAATCCCCCCAAACCTAGCGACCACCACTCCAAACCCGAAACCCTAGCCGACCCCCTTTCTTCACAAAATATAATTTTTCCTCGATTTCTCCGCCAACCACCACCACTTGGACATCCCTCTCAACATCCCCTTCCACCCTAGCAACTGTAGTAACAACCTTGCGGCCGTTAGAGGGGTGCACGACGCGCTACTTGGGCCGAAACTCCATCGAATCGAAGTCTGAAATGTCACATCAGGTTAGTCGAGTTGTAGATGATGTTTCATCCACTTTTTCTCATTTTTTTCTCCTCAAACCAAATCTGAGATTACCTTTTTATGTCTACTCCAACATCTGATCGCTGGAACTCCTAGTTCCAAGCGGTTTGCCCGTGGCGTTGATTCTACGACAGGGTATCCAGAACTGACAAATTCTATTGCGGGCCACTTTTCACCTATTTAAGGTCAGTTTTTAATATTTTAATATTTTTATTCAGAATCTAGACGATGATACCTTTCCGACGCATATCTGAAAGTTAGGTTCTGCATCCGTTTGCTATTTTTAAAAATTTATGACATTTGTCGTATCACTGAACTCCGAAAAATTCTGTTTTCCTTGTGTCCAAAAGTGTCAAAACTCCATGAATCTATATTAAACTTCAAGTTGTGAAAAGTCTAACATTATAAGTACTATTTTAACTAATTTCTAGAATTTTTACAGAATTTATTAATTTTATTTAATCGTTGTTTCGGGGCTAAATTAATGGGTCGATTTGAGGAAGTCATATGTGGCATTGACTTAAGATCTCTTATGAAAGAGTTTTACTATTAAAAATAGTATTATAGCAATATATAATTATTTATAGATAAATTTTAGAATTTAAATGTATTATTTACGAGAGGTTTTGTTACCTATATGTACTTAAATAATAGATGCAGTGTCGTAACAACGTTATAGCAACTAGGAGGCGTAGATACTCATATAATTTATATATGGTGTATTTATATAGTGTATTATTAAAGGTGAGCTTGGGAGGATCGACAAGGACACCGGAGTTGGACAGGCTTACCCGAATACAGCAGTTACAGCATTTGGAGACTGTTGTACGAGTTGACCATTCGTGGCTTATTGAGTGGTTTGTAGTTCGATTTTCTCAGCTCAGGACAGCAGACGAGTACATTCTCTGATAGTTTTCATTATCTTGATATCTACTATATCCGATTCAGTTGTAGTATTTTATTTGATTTTCGACACGATGGTACACGGACTAGTATACGTCGGATCCTGTCATGAGATGTCATTCCTGAGTTACTTGGTATACTGGTACATTGTTCGATCTTGTTTCTTGTACTTGTATAGACGTCGATTCCTAAGAGAATTTGCTACCCTCTTAGAGAATCTCGTGTCATGATGTGTTATGTCCGGATCCATATAATATTCGGGGAATGGAGAGTTATTAGTGGTTATGTGATCATTACCCCTACTTATTTATTACCTGTGCATAGCTCCACCCTCACCACACGTAGGGTGTAGCCCGACCTTATACTACTTGTGCATAGCTTTCCATTTTGGCCGGCCTGATTCCTATACTATTATACTACTTGTGCATAGCCGATCAAATGGAACAGCCTGATCTTGATCCAAGCCGATCACATAACGCTCTAATACCTCATGTCACTTTCTTTTATGATTACATTCATACCTCAGTTTACTTTCCACTGTTTATTTTCCAGTTTTATCTTATATCTCATACATGACATGATATCCAGTTCTCTTGTACTGTTTACTTTCAGTCTTGATATTTCATCTTATATTTCATTATAATTGTCTCTTATAGTATTTGTCAATTCACATGGAACTGCTGTTAGCATTTTTACTTGCTCATATCCTGACAGGATAACCCCCGTTATTTTTTAGAGGATTTAGATACAGATTTTGTCGACCTACTATGGGTTTGGCTTAAATGGAGCCTACGACCAGGACCAGCTTGTGGACCCGGTGCTCGTAGAGGACGCACCGCCAGTAGTGACCTAGTTACCAAGATTTTTCTTAATTACATTCCAGTTTGATACTTTGAGACTTGTAGTATTTATTTTGGGATATTATTTTATGTCTTAGATTCTGAACTTGTGATTGTGGCTCGACACTATTTCAGACTATTTACTTCATCTTATCTTTATCTTTATCATCGTGCTTATCTTCCTTAGATTATGTGATTGAGTTGTATTCCTCCGTACGGAGATGACATATTATATTATTGTGTCTTAGATTCTATATATTCTAGATGACCTTTACAGCGTTCTACCGTCGATACTGCGACGTAGGCTGGACGTACACACGTGCTCGTGCCCCTAAACAGGGTACGGGTCGTGACAGCGCAATTAACTTTAAGTCGAGTTGGGACGTTCATCTACTATTGGCCAAATTTGTATACAATAATAGCTATCGGTCCAGCAGCCAAATGGCGTCGTACGAAGCCTTGTACGACCGAAAGTGCAGATCTCCCATTTGCTGGGATAAAGTTGGGGAACGACAGATTCTTGGCCCGGAGTTGGTGGAACAGACCGTGGAGAAGGTCAAGCTCATTCGAGAAAGATTAAAGACTGCGGAGAGTTAGCAGAAAAGTTACATGGATGTCCATCGTCGATCCCTCGAGTTTCTAGAAGGCGATCACGTATTTCTTAAAGTGTCTCCTATGCATGGAGTTATCCGGTTTCGTGCAAAGAAAAAGTTGAGTCCGAGATTCGTTGGGCCGTTCGAAATACTCAAACGAGTCGCCCCAGTGGCCTACCAGATTGCTCTGCCGCCAGCGCTAGCGGGTGTGCATAATGTCTTCCACGTCTTTCAGTTGCGGAAGTACGTGCACGACCAAAGCCACATTGTAATACCTATAGTTCGTATTACGTATTTTGGAATATGTGTACGTATTTTCTTGTATTGCATGATTCCTTGCTTGGCTTATCTTAGAATTTCATGGCTTGGTTTATTTTGGGTTGGTTCGGCTAGGCTTGGGTTGCCTTGGTTCATCATGAACCAAGGGGGAGAACCCCTACCTACCACCACCATCATCCTTTATTAACCCATTCCCTCATTCTCTCTCTTCATTTACTTCTTCTTCTCCACCATTACTTCTTCAACCACCAGGAGAGTAAGAGAGAGCTTAGGCAAGTGTAGCTTGCTTCATGGAGGAACTACGTTTTTATTGTTCCACTCTCTTCCTCTCGAGATTCTAACACACTTTAATATTTGGCATTTTTAAATTCTATGGTTCAATTTGCGTAGATCTAAGTTTATAGTATTTTCGGATTTTTTGGATTTTGATCTACTTAACATTGTTATTTCCAAATTTTGTTGGTTCCATGTTGTAGAAAATTTTATTCTGCCCCATTTTGACCTATGGAAGTCCAGATTTGGGCTTAGAATGAAGAAATTATAGAGCTTTGAAGTCATGGATTTTATGGCCATTCTTCTCGAATTATTGGAGAAGAAGCACAGTCTCTCAGCCGCATGGAGTATTTGACCGCATGAACATTCATGCGGCAAGTCTCTTTCCAGCCGCATATGGCCTTGACTTCACTTAGCTGCATGGCGCATTAACCTTACCCAACCGCATGAAGACAACTTACTGCAGCCACATAAGACTTGGCAATTCTCAGCCGTATGAAATCCCACTTGAACTCAGCCGCATAATGCGCTTGCATGTCCACAGCCGCATGAGCACTTGCATCTCTAGCCGCATAAGCCGCCTTCATTCTCAGCCGCATAGGGTTGCCACCCCCAAGCCGCATGAGTTCTGTTTTCATCCCGCAGCATGCGCCCCTGCACTCCCCAGCCGCATGCGCCCCTGTCCTACCCAGCCGCATGGACTGATTCCTTTCCAGCTGCATAAGGCCTTGCTCCCCCAGCCACATAAGACCTTTCGTCTCAGCCGCATGGGAATCACTCCTTCCCCAGCCGTATGAGTTGTTCCCTTGCTCAGCCGCATATGACCCAAACCCTTAGCCGTGTACGCCCTGCACTCCCCAGCCGCATGCACCCCTGCCCTACCCAGCCGCATGGACTTGCATTATTCGAGCCGCATAGACTCCTAAATCCCGAGCCGTATGAGCTCTATTCCCTTAGCTGCATGGCTCCCTCTACAGTCTTCTCCTCTATTATTATTATTATTATTACTATTCTTGTTCTTAAGTTAGAATGTTACATAATGCTTATATAACTTGGGTCTCTGGATAGAAGACTCATACTATGAAGATTTGCACATATTCCTGAACACGATAGTGGCCCGCCGTGGCGCCCTCTTAACAAGTAAACTGACATGATGTATCATGACCTACTATTATGACAGCTAGCTTGACATGACAAGTATGAAAGACCTGGACACCGTGGACGATTGTGTTTATACAAATAAACCAGTACTGTCTTGCATCATGTATAGGATAGGGATCCCTGAGTACCACGGTCAGGGATACCTACAGAAATTAACTAAGGCTAATTAACTAGAATGATTCAGTAGTCATGAAGAGATTTCCAGCTACAGGTAATCCTGTTATCTGGGCGCATTTAGTGGAATTGTAGCCTACCGACGAGTAGGGCACATTTCCAGCACACAGTCATGTGGTGCACCCTTCATAAATGGACATTCGACCCGGATAACCGGATGGACTGCAGGGCTTGTGGCTGTTGGGATAATCTCATTGCATCTTGCTAGTAACTAGGCCTGTGATAACCCTAGTTAGTTAAGAGTATCAAGCCGTACTTCTTGATTGGCCGTGATTGATTGGATGGAGTTTATTCCAGCTTAGTCTTATCTTGATCCTGTACAAGACTGTGACATGACACGATTGATTGTGCCTGTCTTAACAATAAATGATCAGGGGTCCAGTTCTGTTCAGACGAAGGGTTACAACCCCGGTCCTTGTTTGGTTTAAGGGTTGTAACCTGGCTCCCGGAGTAGTTCTGTGTCCTCTCTTCGTTTATTGTCTTATTGTACCCCATGCCATGCTCGTCATGTTTTACTTCACTTCAACAGTATGATTTATTACTTATGCTTAACAATAAAGATCAGGGGTCCAGTTCTGTTCAGGCAAAGGGTTACAACCCCGGTCCTTGTTTGGTTTAAGGGTTGTAACCTGGCTCCCGGAATAGTTTTGTGTCCTCTCTTCGTTTATTGTCTTTCTGTACCAATAGTATTTGAGACGGGTTTCTATTCAGGTGAAGGGTTGCAACCCCGGTCCTTGTTTGGTTTAAGTGTTGTGACCTGGCTACTTGAATGGTTTTCTCGTACTCAGTTTACTGTTGTTATCTCTATTATTATCAGTTCTTTAGTTATTATTTATCTTTAATATTCTATTGTGATATGCTGGTTTTAGTTCCTAAGTGAAGCCTCCTTTGTGGCACTTGCTCTTTCTGGGGTCTGACCCAGCTGGCTTTGTGTGGCCAGATATTGGTGCAGCACCAGAGGATCCACCTGTCTTCCAGCCAGATGGTGACCACCAGGCGTAACCCTGGCAACGAGTAGGTTATTTTTGGCTCTCCCACTCTATTGTAAAAATATTCTTTTGAGGCGTTTAGCCGGCGAGCACGTGTTAGCTCGTATTGCTCCTTTATTTATTGTCTGCCTACGGGCTGTAACATGATTGGCAAATCCTAGGGTTGATCATGTATGACTGAAACTCTTGCTAGTCCTAACATTTTGTACGACTAGCTTCATGATCATCCGAATATGTAATGTATGGGACGCCTTGCTATTATATATTTGGTGCTCTGACATCTTGTAACTATTATTGCTTGCTTGAGATTGAGACAATAGGCTTGTTCATGACCATAGGAGACTGTTGGCTTGTAGTTAAACCCTCATGTATCTAGACAGCCGTGACCGTATAGCGAGGTGGGTTGCACTTTAATATACGTAGCTGGCTATGTACTCTCCCGCTCTCCAGTATTCTGGTTCTGGGGCGTGACACACATAGTAGATTTTGGTCAGTTGGAGCTGAAGGTCGACTTATCATATGTTGAAGAGCCGGTCCAAATCTTAGAACGTAAAGATAAACTGCTGCAAAATCGAGCGATCCCTCTCGTCCGTATACGTTGGAGCAACCATTCGGTCGGGGAGTCGATCTGGAAACTTGAATCGGAGATGAAGGAGAAATTTCCTTCATTGTTCTCGTAGAGGTAGGTTCTATTCTTAAGTTTCAAGGACGAAACTTTTTCTTAGTTGGTTATGGTGTAGTGTCCCGTCCCTACATCATGCCCCATTTTCGTCCATATGGTGCGTGAGAAAGGAATACTGTTGCTACCGATTCAGTCAGGACTGATAGGTCGGAATCGGTTGAATCTGTTGAACGGGAACGATTGAATTAAGATTCTTTTCTCATTATGGAAAGGCTTCTTCGGAATCAAGTCCCATATTCAGCGGGTTGTGCCTCGAGGATTGGCTCTGCGGCTGAGTCGGGAGAGACCTCCCGTTGTTCTGCTTTTTATGTCGTAAATTGCTTTGGCTTTGGCTTTGGTTTTCGTGAATATTTTCGATGGTTTTCATGGCTGGCGTTTTCAATCTTCGTATTCGTATCGAACTTCTTGAATAACGCAGTGTTCTAATCAGTTGCTTATGCGATTGCAGGTGATCGCATAGGTGACGTCTAAGTGCAGCCAACCAGTCCCTCGCCTGAAGCAAAGACTAAGGTGAGTGGCTGATGCCTCGGCCCTCTGTTTCAAATCAATCATGAAACACAAAATCAATGCTTGTCGCCATAGTGTAGAATCAATGAATTGAGGCATGATTCTTCACGAAACACTTGCTAAAGGAAACTCGAAATGACTGCATCAAATTGAGTAATTTACTCAGTAAATGTAAGCTTCACACCAAAAAGAGAAAAGGAAAGGTTCTAGAAAAGAGATAGAATTATTTCAAGATCTACAAAAATGGTCGTTGGACAACTTGTCGACAAGGTGTAGTTTTCTCGAACGGTGTCCTAAGCCAAGGAACTGATTCGGCCCAGGAGGAACGAGTTATAGCAAGCGTCAGCAATGAATCGGCGCGGGTGATTATGAAACTTTCGTATAGGGCTCGCTACCCGCCGCGAAAGGGTCGCCGTCTAACCTAGCTATAGTTCGTGATAGCTTGACATTGCCAGTGACCTTCACACCCCTTTCACTGCTTGAACTAACGCACGTGACAAGGAATGATTATGATAACTGCTCATTGGATACAATTTCATATGCTTGCCTCAAAACATGTTAATATGTAAATCAATCAGAATGGTTAGAAATATCACCAAACAGCTAACATGTTTTATAAAACTGCTGGAACCAAATGCAAAGCTTGGGTTTAATTAGCCTCTCGCCAGTACATGTGATCGTACTGACCCGTCGCTCTTCGCAGGTGCTAGGAATCAAAAAGAACACGCCAATTGACCAAGGCGACGTTCATGCTTTTGAAGCTTCGACCGCACGTCGAAGACCCCCGCTGCTCAACTTTTTGAAGACTCTCTGCAAGTCCAAGGAATATGTCTCAGCATCCCTCAAATCCAGGTGGCTGGAATACTTTTGTTGTAAATACGGGATGTTTGTATGGAACGGCTATCTCAGCGGCACTCCTTTTGTAATCGAGTCACGCTGTAAAGCCCGCGCGGCACAATTGTAATAGAGTTTTAAATGATGTCTATTATTAATAAAATGCAAAGTTTTTCTGTCTCAATGTGTTGTTCAATTTGTCTGCGCTCTCTCTCTCTCTCTCTCTCTCTCTCTCTCTCTCTTAGATGTTGTGTTTCGAATTACCTTATGATTATGCCTTGTGCGATCGCAACCTAGGTTCGCACGACATCACGTCCGGGGACGACTATCAATTCTTCGGAATCAGACGTGACATATACCAAACCTGAGATACCATTCTTCCTTCCTACAGGCAGTTCTGAAAGCTCTCTTTCAATTACCATTCTTGGGAAGCGGAAATAATTGGGAATAATTGTTTGGTTTATAAGAACCTACTCCTAAATAAGGAATAATTGTTTGGTTTATAAGAACCTACTCCTAAACAAAGACTTCTTAACCATTTAAACTTTTTTTTTTTTTTTTTGCCACTTTTGGTTCACGGATCCTTATGTTTAGATGCAAAAGAAAAGGAGTAAGAAAGAAGAATGGCTCCCAAAAGAAAAAGCAAAAAATAGAAAAAAAAAAATAGTTTCCCCACATTCCAATGATTAGTTTTTCCTCCCATTTTTTTTACATTTACTAGAAAAATTTAGGACTAAACTATTCCTGCTCAAACTGCTCAAAGATATATTCTGACCATATTTTTAATATTTTTAAACACAAAAAATAAAAATTCATGAAAATTATAAATTTTTATGCCTATAGAAAGAACAAAGGATTGATTTTCTTTCCTTTCCATGAAACAAAACGAGGCCTTGTTAAGTGAAGGCACCATCAAAGACCTCTTAACTTCTTGGGAAAGTTCAACAGGCTTCAGTCAAAGAATTTATGGAAGAACAAGCGGTAAGGTGAGGACCAAAAGTTTTGGAAATAATGGTTAATTGTACTGATAAGATCTAAGGGTGAGTTTGGTAGGCAATTTTTTTTTTTTTTACTTTCAAAAAATTAGGATAAAAAATCAATTATTATGTTTGATTTGGACTATAAAAATTTATTCTATGAAATTCTGAATGTCTGAAAAAAATAATATTTTGGACTATAATTTTTTTTTTTTTTTTTCAAAATATTGGTTATATTATTTTTTTCATAAAAATAAATCAGATTTAGCTTAAATTCGGTGTTGAGTTCAGTCGAGTCCGAGTTTAGATCGATTCGAGTCAGATTGGAGTTAGCGGTCCTATCAATTGTCTCACATAGGATCCCTTAAAAATTAATTAATAAGTAAAAATTATGATATCAATATGAATTGAAACCTGTTGTTTTGAAGATGAATGTGTAATCTTAACCAGCTATACTGTAAAAAATTATAGACAAATAGTAAAACTATTAAATATATTTAATCATCAAAATTGTTATATATATTTTTATGTGAAATATATATATTTTTATGAATATTCACCAAACATGAAAATTTATTTTTTCATAAATTTAATTTCAAAAAATTTGATTTCCAAAATTATAAAAAAAAAATTGACTATATAGTATTTTGCGTACCAAACGCAACCTAAATGTTTAGAAATATTTTGTGCGTTGGCTGCCACAGAAGACTTTGGGTGAAAAGAAAAAAGGACATCAGAATGTTAGAGGCTCCCATTTATTTACACAAGATTTGGGATTGGTCAAGATAAACGCCGCCTTAAATTCCATGCATATGGAGAGGATGTTTTCGTGTTTAAAAGAAAATAATACAAAAATAATTTAGCTAAAATCTAAAGTCCGTCCCTCCGTCCAAGACGAGAAGTTTGGGTGGGATCTAATTAATTAATTTGGTACTTTCTCACAGAAGAAATTCCATCCACACAAAAGGAGTCACGCTCAAATTGAACACAAACGGAAAAGTAACACGAGAAGTTCCAACACCCTGCATAGGACTGCGCCACATATCCAACAGTTGCTAGCGAAATAGTCTCCTTTACTTGCTCACCGTCCATGACCCCGTGGGTTGCGAAAATAAAAAACGAGGACTATGTTACAGTCAATTTGGCGGTAAGAGCTCACGTGTCCGAAGACTCCTCTGGTCGAAATATCAAGATGTTGTCAGGAAACACCTTAAATCTCCATGGCAGGCTGATTAATGCTACCAGCCCCTCCACTACACCATTATTGGGGGTGGGTCTATGTTATGATCTATATCCCTTTTCGGACACAAGTATTTGGTTCTAGCCCAAAATCGAGAGAACCTATATCAAGTTCTGAAAAATCACACAAAACATACATACATGCATGTAGGCATGATCATTAAAGAGGACCCAACTGATTAAATTCCCTTCAGATATTCCTATTTTGGTCTCTTTAAGTTTCGTGATGGTTGCCCCCACTTAATGATAGTGCGTTCTAAAACAGCACACTAGAAAGTTGGTAGTAAGAAGTTGCTTAAAAATTAAACATATTTAGTTGTTGCAAACAAGGGATAGTTTATAATGTTTATCTCAGTATTTATATTATCTCAGCTAGTATATATGTATCTGCGTTGTACGTATTTTATGTTACTTGAAAAAAAACAAACAATATTCTCTTAATTTGTTTACTATTTGAGAAGAGCAAATAATATCTCCTTAATTTTTTACTATTTGAAAAAACAAAAACAAATAGCAGAGTCCTTAAATCTTTTAATACGTAATTAACTACTAGCATGTTTTAATATGTAATTAACTACTAGCATGTTTTCAATCGCTTCTTTATGGAAAAGAGGGAGGGAAAACTTGTTTGTTTTACTTAACAAAAACCTCTATTACAAAAGAATTCTTAAAAATAAGCGAGAAACAAGAGATTTGGGAAGTGTAGCGGTAGAGATCAAGCCTGCGGTCGGCTTCTTTACCCTGTTGACGATCTGACGCCAGGGATGGGTAGACCTCCTCAACTTTAGCTCACAAGCACCATGTGGAGAAGAGTTTTTGGTTGCAAGGGGCTCGAGCTCTCGATCTTCCGACCTTCGGTACTTTTTTTCTTTTCTTTTTTTTTTTCTTTTTTGAATGGAACAAGTCCTACAGTATTCATAGGCATAGGGGAGAGGCAAAACTCATTGCTTTTGTCTCCCTGCACCACTTTGCCTGCCTGCACGCGGGAATACTGCATGCACCCATTTCAAGAATGCATTTACCATGCACCAATACTGGTTTTGAATGGTCTGCGTCCACTACGGAGCGCGTGACACATGTGAAAGGTGCGAGGAATAAAACAAATCCCTCCAAGCTGTCAGTCGTCTGCTAACCATGCACTTTGTCGGTTGGCAGCCTGCGCTACTACCTGCGCCACTACTTTCTGACAACTCTGAACTTGTCGACTGGCAGACTGCGCCACTACTAATCGTGACTCTCGACCATTGTGCCCTCGACAACTGGCATCATGTGGCATTTACTGAGCGCGAAGCGCGCCAAAGAGAGGACATGTGGCACCGTACGTCGTAGCCATGGTGTCCATGTTCACTGTGCGTTAATGGAAATCGCGACTATGCACTATACACTTGGCAGCTGAAAGTCTGCCCCACGCAACTGTTCACTTGTCAGTCGACAGCCTCTGCTCACTTTTTCCTTGAATCACGCCAAAGGTAGGGATGTTGGCAGCCTACGTTAAGGCCACGTTATCGCACCCTCTATAGCATTAAAGGAAAAATATTATTACGCTGATCTCATCGATGTCCCTTCTTTAGTTCACGCTACTATTTATGTGTCATAGAGTACGGTCTAGGAATAGTCGTCAGTCTTTTTCATTATTGCTTTGTCGGCACTGATGTGACCTGACTTCGGGCTTTATGCCCATATATGAAAACTGGTGCAGAGTGCCAGCCCCCAAGTGACGCAGGGTACTGAGCCTACCCAAGTGTACAAAGTGCAACATGCACAAGCTCTTTGTTGGCGTAGAGCACTTGTTGGCAGCTCCATTTTGTTGGTGTAGAAACTTTTTGTGCTTCTACAAGACCCCCTTCAAAGTTTTTAAAATTTGCATAAGTTCAAAATAGAGGGACTTCCATCTGTACTGTAGATATCAATTTGGCGTAGAGGACTACAAACATGTTTTTGGCTCAGGCGAGATCCTTTGCTCAGGGTTCATTGTTTGTCAGCCCCTGACTTTTGGTGATTTGATTTGACCTTCTGAATGCAACCAGCGTGCGTTTGAATTTCAAAGTGTCGTTACTCCTACGTAGAGATCGAAGGGCTGTGAGGTATCATTGGTGTACAAAGCCTGATCAGTGCTCAGAATATGAACGTTTTCCCCTTTATAAGCAATGGCTCTGGAAGAGAGAGTTTTTACTTTGCAAAATTCTTGAAATCTCTTCTTCTTCCTCTTTTCAGATCCTTTAGTCTACTCCTTCGAATTTTTAGCCATGGCGCCCAAAGCTCTCAAGGCCTCTGAGAAAGCATCAAAGGGCTCCGAAAAGGGCAAGCCCCCTGCGAGTTCTTCCACCACCATGGAGGCGAGCACTCAGTCCCGACCCTCATTGAGGGACTCCGTCCAGCATCCATTCAAGAGTACGAAGATGTTTTGGAGGGATCAACTTCCTCTCCTTGTCTTTTCCTATTTTTCGTTCTTCTTTTCCCCTTGTAGACACTGTACCTAGAAATAACAGTGAGTCTAGGAAGAAGACGCAGACACGGTGCACCCACTATCCTGCACCATCGCCCTACACTTCGTATGAGTAGGATATGGCTCATTTCGCGCATTTGTATACTACACCAAAGCGATTGCTAACGGTTACTGTGGCAAATAATTAGGATATGGCTCATTCTGTGCATGTGTATACTACACCAAAATAGACGATTGCTAACGGTTATTACTGTGGCAAATAATTTCTGTTACAGTAATAACCGTGACAATTGGTCATGACAAATGTTAGTAAAGGTTTTCGTAACGGTAATAACCGTTACGAAAATAAGTTTAGTCACGATAATAACCGTGAGGAAACTAGGTTTTGTCACGGTAATAACCGTGATGAAACCATATTTTGTTACAATAATAACCATGACAAAAACATATTTTGTCACAGTAATAACTGTTATTGCACTGACTTTTCCCACAGTAAATAACCGTTGTTGCAACAGTATTGACCGTCGTCGATTAAAACAATCTTTAGTAAAAGTGTGTAGAAGCATGAAAAAGGCACATACTCAAATAGGCGCATAGTTGGCATATGTGCCTAGGTGCCAGAGTTCATGACTTAATCACAAACAACTTATGAAGTTATATCTCAAAGCAGTGAACTTCTAAGTGAAAGACGCATAAAACCAAAGGCGCATACAATGAGAGCATAGCTATCTTGTCTACCATGAAGTTAATTCTTGGGTAATGTGCACAAGTCGAATTACGAGGAGATGCCAATGATTACATCATCGTAATCATTCCATTTTACGAACGTTCCTACGCGACTATCTTATGCGGCTTCCAGTTTGTACTATGCAATAGAAGAGCTTATGCGTCAAATCATTAGGCGCATAGCCATTCTTATGAAGAGATCGTATGCTAACATGATAGTATTTCGTGCAGCACGTCTCAAGCCACGTGGCCAGCTATACATAATTTTTGTGAACGTTGACGCTCCACTATATGCGTCTACCTATCTTCATGCACCACTGAGACAGAAGACGGTGTATTTTCTGCATATACGTGCATAGCTGTTCTGGTAAAAAAAGCTATAAATAGGGAATAGTGCCTTCCTCGTACGGAGATGCTATATATGCTACGTATGTTGCATTTGCTACGAACTTCCATAGAGAGTTTTCAGTGATAGAGCCCATTTTGCTGTCAAAAATTTGCCAGTAGGCCAAAAATTAGCAAGCTTCAACAATCTTCACATCAGATCGTCAACGGAGTAAAGAAGTTGACGTAGACTTAACTTCCACCGCCCCAATTTCCAGATTTATTTGTACTCAAAACTTTTGCTAACAGTTCATGTTATTTTTTTATTCTTTAATACAAAAAGTTTCAGTGAACATTTTGTATCGGAACAAAAATAATGACTCTACTAGGGACAACTTTCGTCACCGACAAGAAAGTTGTAGCCCAATCCGACATTACGAAGATTGGCTCTACTGAGAAGATGTTGGTCGTTCAATTTGACCAACAAGCATACGAAGTGATTCTTTCGGACAATGAATCTGTTCCTACTGCTAAGACACAAAAAGCCACACGTGCTCGTAAAGCTTGGGTACCGAAGTCTTTCTCTGCTATTCCCAACAATGTCGATGGCAAGAAGAAGGCCTTGGCCAATTCTGGCCAAAACAATAAACCGGAGGCGCATGACTCAGTGATAGCCACTACTGCTTCCAAGGAAGTTTCTGCTGCTGATGCACATGGCTTTAATCATGCATATAAGATAGGATATGTTAGGGATCCATTAAACAAGTCCTGTGCTACCCACATGTCACACCCCAGAACCAGAATACTGGAGAGCGGGGGCAGACATAGCCAGCTACGTATATTGAAGTGCAACCCATCTCGCTATACGGTCACGGCTGTCTAGGATACATGAGGGTTTATCTACAAGCCAGCAGTCTCTTAAGGTCATGAACAGCCTATTGTCTCAATCACAAGCAAGTAAGTAAAAGTTACAAGATGTATGATCATTAAATATACAATAGTAAGGCGTCCCAAACATTACATATTCTGCTGATCATGAAGCTAGTCGTTACAAAATGTTAGGACTAGCAAGAGTTTAGTCATACATGATCAACCCTAGGATCTGTTAATCATGTTACAGCCCGTAGGCAGACAGTAAGTATGTGCAATCGAGCTAAACAGGTGCTCGTCGGCTAAACGCCTCAAAAGAATATTTTTACAATAGAGTGGGAGAGCCAAAAATAACCCACTCGTTGCCAGGGTTCCGTCTAGTGGCCACCATCTGGCTGGAAAGTCGGTAGATCCTCCGGAGCTGCTCCGAAATCTGGCCACACAAAACCAGCTGGGTCAGACCCCAGAAAGAGCAAGTGCCACAAAGGAAGCTTCACTTAGGAACTAAAACCAGCAATCAGCACAAGAGTATAAATAAAAGTAAGAACTGGAAATAAAAAAATACATCAGGATGATATATGACGAGATAACCATGGAACTATTCAGATAACCAGGTTACAACCCGTAAACCAAACAAGGACCGGGGTTGTAACCCTTCGTCTGAACAGAACTTAGAATTCTCACCATTTATCAGTAAAATAAATACAAGCATTCTGGTCATTCAATAATCTGGAACAGGATCAGGGCAAGACTAGACTGGTTAGACTCCATCCAATCACTTCACGGCCAAGCAAGAACTACAGCTTGATACTTTAACTAACTAGGGTTATCACAGGCCTAGTTACTAGCAAGATGCAGTGAGATTATTCCACAGCCACAAGCCCTGCAGACCATCCAGGTTACCCGGGTTAAAAAAATTAGAGTTGAATTCAGGTGGGTACATCGTCCAGGAAACGAATGTACCCTTAGGTAGCTTGAAGGGTGCAACACATGACAGTGTGCTGGAAATGTGCCCTACTCGACGGCAGGCTACAGATCCCAAGGCGTGCCCAGGTAACGGGATTGCCTGTAGCTGGAAAATCTCTTCATGACTAATGTATTAATCTAGTTATTAGTCCTTAGTTTATTTCAATAGGTACTCCTGATCATGGTACTCAGGAGTCCCCTCCTAGATATGATGCAAGACAGGACTGGATTATTTGTACAAGCAAAATCACCCACGATGTCCAGGATTAATTATACAGGTCATGTCATGTCAGGTAGCCGTCGCAACAACTATTCGAGATATTCATGTCAGGTTTATCATATCAAGTGTTTTTGTCAGGAGTGCGCCACGACGGGCCACTATCAGGTCATGTCAGGTTTTCTTGTCAAGAGTGTACCACTACGGGTCACTATCATGTCATGCTCAATTATCAGTTCCAAACATATCAATTGAATTCATGATTATCAAGTTCATGACAAAAAGCGTAAGGATATAAAATGGGCGTAAAACATCTAATAAAATATCAATATTCAGGGATATAGAAAAGCCATGCGGCTAAAGCATATGCGGTCATGAAAGGGTAGACTCATGCGGCTGGGAAGGGAACAGCCCATGCGGCTGGATGGTGTCAGGCGCATGCGGCTGATAAGGGAAAAGCCCATGCGGCTAAGAAGGAGTTCAGGTCCATGCGGCTGGGAAGTGTAGTATCATGCGGCTGGGTATAGAAGGAGGCGCATGCGGTTCAGTAGAAGCCCATGCGGCTGGAAAATAAAGGATGCATATGCGGCTGGGATATAATTAGGGTCATGCGGCCCAGATTAAGAAGTCCATGCAGCTGGGTCTGGGGGTTCTCATGCGGCTCAAGGAGATGGGCACATATGCGGCCGATGGGGAATGAGCCCATGCGGCTAAGAAGGGAGATCCAGCCTATGCGGCTGAGAGTCTCATGCGGCCGAATCTCTTGCCGCATGAATTGTCATGCGGTCAAGTCAAGTCTAAGCACAGTTCATCTTCTCCAAATTTCTGAGAGGAAGAACACCATGAGAGCCAAGTTCTCAAGCTTCACAACTCCATCATCCGGAGCCGAAATCCGAACTTCCAGAGGTCAAAATAGGGTAGAACGAGATTCTCTACAACATAGAACCCTCAAAACTCAGAAATAACAGGATTAAGTAGATCAAAACCTATGAAATCCAAAAATAAGGTAAATGTAGATCTACAAGAATCTAGCCATGGAAAGTGAAAATGCCAAGTACTAAAGTGCTTTAGAATGTAGTAAGGAAGAGAGTGAAGTAATAAAATTAGAGTTCCTCCATGAAGCAAGTTGCACTTTCCTAAACCTCTCTCTTCTCTCTCTGGTAGGTAAGGAAGTAAATGAGGAAGAAGAAGATGATAAATGAAGAGAGAGAATGAAGAGGGCTAATAAATACCAAGGTGGTGGTAGGTAGGGGGTTCACATTGGTTCATATTGAACCAAAGAAAACTGAGCCAAGCCGAACCAAGCCAAGAAATAACCAAGCCAAGATGCAAGCTAAACAAGGAATCATGCAATATAGAATAAAATACGTACACGTATTCCAGAAATACGTAATACGAACCACAGGCATTACAACTCTACCCACCTTAAAAGAATTCCGTCCTCGGAATTTAATCAAGAGGCTAGAGGAGCAATGACAAGCTACATTAATCACATGCAAGCTATACTAGGCAATCAATCAATCATGCAAGCAAGGAATCGAAGGTATGAGGCATAAGAAAGACATTATACCTCACGAGTCAAACAGGTCGGGATATCGCGATCGGATATCATCCTCACGCTCCCACGTTGACTCCCCCAAAGAGTGATGACCCCAAGCAACTCGGACTAACTTGATAGTCTTGTTCTTGAGGATCTTCTCTCTCCGGTCCAATATAGACACGGGCCTCTCCTCATACGAAAGGTTGGTACCAACAACCAATTCCGAATGATCCAGAATGTGGCTCGGGTCCGGGATATACCGTCGTAATTGGGATACATGGAACACGTCATGCACCTCGCTTAGCGACGGCGAAAGAGCGAGACGATAGGATACATCTCCTACTCGCTCCAGAATGTCAAACGGTCCTATATACCTAGGACTAAGCTTTCTCCGTACGCCGAAACGAATAACGCCACGGTTAGGCAAAATCCTCAGGAATACATGATCGTCGACCGAAAACTCTAGAGGACGCCGATAAGAATCGGCCCAATGGCGCTGGCGATCTTGGGCAACTCGAAGATGATCTCTGACTCACCTGACCACTTCAACTGTCTGGACAATCATCTCTGGATCGAGCATCTGTCTCTCTCCAACATCATCCCAGGCTAGCGGGGATCTGCACTTCCTACCATACAGTGCCTCGAACGGTGCCATCTGGATACTGGCCTGGAAACTGTTGTTGTACGAGAATTCCACCAGGTGCAAGTGATCTTCCTACGAACTACCGAAGTCAAGTGTACAAGATCGCAACATGTCTTCAAGAGTCTGGATCGTACGCTCCGACTGGCCATCTGTCTGCGGGTGATAAGCTGAGCTGAACTGAAGGTGGGTTCCCAAGCTCTCTTGCAAGCTACGCCAAAAGTGCAACGTGAATCTTGAATCTCGGTCCGAGATGATACTGACTGGCACTCCGTGCAACCTGACAATCTGCCTGAGGTACATCTCTGCTAGCTGAGCCGTCGACTGACCAACTCTGAATGAAAGAAAGTGAGCCACTTTCGTGAGCCGATCAACTATAACCCAGATAGCATCTCTACCAGCTGGGGATCTAGGTAATCCAGTCACGAAATCCATGGTCACATGCTCCCACTTCCATTCTGGAATCGGCAAGGACTGAAGAAGTCCAGCCAGTCTCTGATGTTCAGCTTTAACTTGTTGGCAAACCAAACACCGAGAGACAAACCGAGCTATCTCCCGCTTCATGCCATTCCACCAGAAATGCTGCCGGATATCACGGTACATCTTCGTACTACCGGGATGGATGGAATACTGCGAACTGTGCGCTTCTGACATGATTTCCTGCCTGATATCTCTACTGGGTACACAAAGACGCTTACCATATCGAAGTATACCATCCTCATGAATGCATAACTCTGGTCTTCTTCCTGCCTCACACTCTGCTCTGAGTCGCTGAAGCTTAGAATCTGTCGACTGCGCCATCCGGATCCTCTCGACTATAGTGGACTGAACTTGCATACTGGCCATCAATGCCACACTGGAAGGGAGAATAACTTCAATACCAATCTTCTGAAGGTCTGCTAACAGCTCTGGTTGTGCCGTTAGAAAATAAACTCCGGCTCTCCTGCTCAATGCATCTGCAACAACATTGGCCTTCCCAGGATGATACTGCAGGTTGACATCATAATCCACAAGAAGCTCCAGCCACCTTCTCTGACGCATGTTAAGATCCTTCTGGGTGAAAACATACTTCAGGCTTTTGTGGTCGGTAAAAATCTCCACCCTGTCTCCGTACAAATAGTGCCTCCACAACTTAAGTGCAAACACTACTGCTGCTAGCTCCAAGTCATGGGTTGGGTAATTCTTCTCATGATCACGAAGTTGTCGTGACGCATAAGCTATTACCTTCCCATGCTGTATCAGAACACATCCTAAACCTCTGCCCGAAGCATCATAATATACTGAGAATCCTCCGGTTCCATCGGGAAGCGTGAGAATAGGAGCTGTTATCAGGCCTCGCTTCAACTGCTCAAAAGAACTCTGACACTCTGCCGTCCAAGCAAACTGCGCATCCTTGCGGGTCAATTGCGTTAACGGTGCTGAAATTCGAGCAAAGTCCGAAACAAACCGCCGGTAGTAGCCGGCCAATCCAAGAAAACTACGAACCTCTGCAACTGTGCTGGGCACTGGCCATGACTCAATAGCCACAATCTTCTGGGGATCCACTTCTACCCCTTCTCGAGTGATGATATGACCCAAGTACGAAATGCGATCGAGCCAGAACTCGCATTTACTGAACTTGGCATATAACTGGTGCTCTCTGAGGATCTGAAGAACCACACGGAGATGCTGCTCATGCTCCGCCTCCCTCTTGCTGTAGACCAGGATGTCATCCAAGAACACAATCATAAACTGATCCAAGTAAGGCATGAAGATACGATTCATGAGGTCCATGAATACCGTCGGTGCATTGGTCGCTCCAAAATGCATAACAAGGAACTCCCAATGCCCATATCTCGATCTAAAAGCTGTCTTCGGGATGTCCTGCTCTCTGACTCTGATCTGATGATAACCTGAGCGCAAATCAATCTTCGAGAATACTGAAGCCCCCTTGAGTTGATCAAATAATTCATCTATCCTCGGAAGAGGATATCTGTTCTTGATTGTCACTGAGTTCAAGGTACGATAATCAACACATAACCTGGACGTACCATCCTTCTTTTTCACAAGAAGCATCGGGGCTCCCCAAGGCGATCCACTAGCACGAATGAATCCCTTGGTTCTGAGTTCTTCAATCATCTTGTACAAGATCTCCAATTCTGAAGGCGCCATCCTGTAGACTCTCTCTGACACTGGGGCTGTTCCGGGAATCAAGTCTATGGTGAACTCGATCTCCCGCTCTGGAGGCATACCTGGAAGCTCTTCTGGGAAAACATCTGGGAACTCATCCACTATCCTGGGCAACTGTACTGATGCTACTACCATCCGCAATATCGGAGGAGAAGGCTCAACTTCACCTCGGGAAAAGGAAAACTCTGGCTCGCCTGGAATGCTAAAAACAACCCTACCAATATGGCAGTCTATCCTAGCATACTGATTCCTCAACCAATCCATCCCTAGGACCGCATCATAATCGGCCATCGAGAATTCTATCAATCTAGCAGGGAATTCTCTACCGCTAACTACGATCCGACACGAGGAAAATACTCTATCGACTCCCACAAGTCCGCTACCAGTAAGTATATTGAGCCTTACTGATAACGACTCGGGCTCCAATCCTACCCGTGTCGCGAATCGTACAGACATAAAAGAATGCGATGCACCAGAATCAAATAAAGCTGAAGCTGGAAAGGAGTTGACGAGAATAGTACCTGCCACTACCTCTCCTGGTGCCAATCCTTCCTCTGCGGTCATCACCATAGCCTGACCGTGCCCTCGGGGTGCTGGTCCCCTCTGCTGAAATCCTCGCTGCCTGCTCTAACTCAAGGCTTGGGCTTGTGCATGCTGCTGGGGGTTCTGCTGCTGGAACATCTGGGACTGAGGCGGCAAGGGCCTCGACAATGGATACTGCTGCTACTGCTGCTGCTGCTGGACCGGTGCTGGTCCTCTCACCGAAGAGCTAGAAAGGTTGGACGATGATGAACCACCCCTATTCGGGCAGGATCCAACCCTATGGTCTGGTGCTCTACAGGCCAGACACAATCCCTGCGCCCTGCGACATTCTGCCACTACATGGCCTGGCTTCCCACAATGAGAACATCCCACTGCGGAAGACTGCTTCTGTTTCTGCTGCTGCTGGTGAGGGTACGTCGGGGTGGAATGCTGAACCGACATCACTGAGGCCGCTCGCCTCGGAGCTCCAATAGTCAAGGCCCTGGCTGCCGGGGCTGGTGCTGAAGATTGATTCATCTGGCCGTGAGATCTCTTCCGACCTCCGGCCCTATCCACAATCCTCTGGGAGGTATACTCATGCCTCCGGGCTGCTCTCAAGACTGCATCAAAAGTCTGATGCTCAAACTGCTCAACTGCCAACAAAATCTCCAGGTGAAGTCCCTGCTGGAATTGCTGGGCTCGATCATACTCGGTTGCCACCAAGGTGGGAGCAAACCGACTGAGTCTGGAAAACTCGGCCGCATATCCGTCGACCGTCCTGCCTCCTTGCTTCAGATTGGTGAACCTCGTCTGTAGATCGTACCGAGCTACAGCATCGAAATACTTGGTCTGGAATCTCTCTCTGAACACTGTCCATGGAATGGGTGCTGCTAACCCAACGGCCTGCGCCGCCCACCAGCTGCGGGCAAGATCTAACAACTGCAGGCGCACAACTGCCACCTTCTCGTTCTCTGGGGTCCTGGCTGCTTCTAGAATCACCTCGGTGTCCTGAAGCCACGCATCTGCTGCGATAGCATCTTCACTACCGTCAAAGAAGGGTGGGTTCAAGCGCTTGAAGCTGTTGGCCGCGCTGTTACCCTGATGACCTCCTCTGGTCAAAGCATCCGCCACTGCTTGGTGCAAGGCATCTCCACGACGATCTTGGGAAGCTATCAAGGTCCTGACGAGTCCTACCAAAGTGCCATCATCAGGCTCGACAGGCTGAACTGGCTGGACTGGTGGCTCTCCGTTAGAAGGCACGACTCTGGAGGCTACTCCGGAATGCTGGACTTGATCTCCAGGTTGCGGCTGGTCCACGAGAGGTGCTCCGCCTTGCTGATCGGTAGGACCAGGAACAATGCCGCTGAAGAAGACGACATAGGGAACAATAAGGAAGGACCAGGACAGATCAACGATACAATCATATGATCAGGACAAGAACCCAGGGATTCAGAAGATATGAGCAGAGATCAAAGGCGAATATTGATTGAGACATCTATTCGGTAAACCCTCACATATCTTGATTTACAAGACCTGCATGGGCCACCACTTAAACCATGTCACACCCCAGAACCAGAATACTAGAGAGCGGGGGCAGACATAGCCAGCTACGTATATTGAAGTGCAACCCACCTCGCTATACGGTCACGGCTGTCTAGGATACATGAGGGTTTATCTACAAGCCAGCAGTCTCTTAAGGTCATGAACAGCCTATTGTCTCAATCACAAGCAAGTAAGTAAAAGTTACAAGATGTATGATCATTAAATATACAATAGTAAGGCGTCCCAAACATTACATATTCTGCTGATCATGAAGCTAGTCGTTATAAAATGTTAGGACTAGCAAGAGTTTAGTCATACATGATCAACCCTAGGATCTATTAATCATGTTACAGCCCGTAGGCAGACAGTAAGTAAGTGCAATCGAGCTAAACAGGTGCTCGTCGGCTAAACGCCTCAAAAGAATATTTTTACAATAGAGTGGGAGAGCCAAAAATAACCCACTCATTGCCAGGATTCCGTCTAGTGGCCACCATCTGGCTGGAAAGTCGGTAGATCCTCCGGAGCTGCTCCGAAATCTGGCCACACAAAACCAGCTGGGTCAGACCCCAGAAAGAGCAAGTACCACAAAGGAAGCTTCACTTAGGAACTAAAATCAGCAATCAGCACAAGAGTATAAATAAAAGTAAGAACTGGAAATAAAGAAAATACATCAGGATGATATACGACGAGATAACCATGGAACTATTCAGATAACCAGGTTACAACCCGTAAACCAAACAAGGACCGGGGTTGTAACCCTTCGTCTGAACAGAACTTGGAATTCTCACCATTTATCAGTAAAATAAATACAAGCATTCTGGTCATTCAATAATCTGGAACAGGATCAGGGCAAGACTAGACTGGTTAGACTCCATCCAATCACTTCACGGCCAAGCAAGAACTACAGCTTGATACTTTAACTAACTAGGGTTATCACAGGCCTAGTTACTAGCAAGATGCAGTGAGATTATTCCACAGCCACAAGCCCTGCAGACCATCCAGGCTACCCGGGTTAAAAGAATTAGAGTTGAATTCAGGTGGGTACATCGTCCAGGAAACGAATGTACCCTTAGGTAGCTTGAAGGGTGCAACACATGACAGTGTGCTGGAAATGTGCCCTACTCGACGGCAGGCTACAGATCCCAAGGCGTGCCCAGGTAACGGGATTGCCTGTAGCTAGAAAATCTCTTCATGACTAATGTATTAATCTAGTTATTAGTCCTTAGTTTATTTCAATAGGTACTCCTGACCGTGGTACTCAGGAGTCCCCTCCTAGATATGATGCAAGACAGGACTGGATTATTTGTACAAGCAAAATCACCCACGGTGTCCAGGATTAATTATACAGGTCATGTCATGTCAGGTAGCCGTCGCAACAGCTATTCGAGATATTCATGTCAGGTTTATCATATCAAGTGTTCTTGTCAGGAGTGCGCCACGACGGGCCACTATCAGGTCATGTCAGGTTTTCTTGTCAAGAGTGCACCACTACGGGTCACTATCATGTCATGCTCAATTATCAGTTCCAAACATATCAATTGAATTCATGATTATCAAGTTCATGACAAAAGGCGTAAGGATATAAAATGGGCGTAAAATATCTAATAAAATATCAATATTCAGGGCTATAGAAAAGCCATGCGGCTAAAGCATATACGGTCATGAAAGGGTAGACTCATGCGGCTGGGAAGGAAACAGCCCATGCGGCTGGATGGTGTCAGACGCATGCGGCTGATAAGGGAAAAGCCCATGCGGCTAAGAAGGAGTTCAGGTCCATGCGGCTGGGAAGTGTAGTATCATACGGCTGGGTATAGAAGGAGGAGCATGCGGTGCAATAGAAGCCCATGCGGCTGGAAAATAA
The DNA here is from genome assembly GCA_029216955.1 of Iris pallida. Classification (NCBI taxonomy): domain Eukaryota; kingdom Viridiplantae; phylum Streptophyta; class Magnoliopsida; order Asparagales; family Iridaceae; genus Iris; species Iris pallida. Next base: position 3,893,972 of record JANAVB010019797.1, on the reverse strand, counting down.
AGGATGCATATACGGCTGGGATATAATCAGGGTCATGCGGCCCGGATTAAGAAGTCCATGCGGCTGGGTCTGGGGGTTCTCATGCGGCTCAAGGAGATGGGCACATATGCGGCCGAAGGGGAATGAGCCCATGCGGCTAAGAAGGGAGATCCAGCCTATGCGGCTGAGAGTCTCATGCGGCCGAATCACTTGCCGCATGAATTGTCATGCGGTCAAGTCAAGTCTAAGCACAGTTCATCTTCTCCAAATTTCTGAGACGAAGAACACCATGAGAGCCAAGTTCTCAAGCTTCACAACTCCATCATCCGGAGCCGAAATCCGAACTTCCAGAGGTCAAAATGGGGTAGAACGAGATTCTCTACAACATAGAACCCTCAAAACTCAGAAATAACAGGATTAAGTAGATCAAAACCCATGAAATCCGAAAATAAGGTAAATGTAGATCTACAAGAATCTAGCCATGGAAAGTGAAAATGCCAAGTACTAAAGTGCTTTAGAATGTAGTAAGGAAGAGAGTGAAGTAATAAAATTGGAGTTCCTCCATGAAGCAAGTTGCACTTGCCTAGACCTCTCTCTTCTCTCTCTGGTAGGTTAGGAAGTAAATGAGGAAGAAGAAGATGATAAATGAAGAGAGAGAATGAAGAGGGCTAATAAATACCAAGGTGGTGGTAGGTAGGGGGTTCACATTGGTTCATATTGAACCAAAAAAAACCGAGCCAAGCCGAACCAAGCCAAGAAATAACCAAGCCAAGATGCAAGCTAAACAAGAAATCATGCAATATGAATAAAATACGTACACGTATTCCAGAAATACGTAATACGAACCACAGGTATTACACCACAGAAAGAAGAACAAAGAAAAGGCACATAAGCACACCCGTACGCCTAATGCCAATTCTTCTACCGTTCTTCATAAAGACTTTTGTCCTAAGCTTGGGGAAAGGGGTGTGATGGCCCATTGGTCTGGTCACACCTAATTTTGATAATCGACTGACAACTTCAGTTCAAAATACACAAATAATATACATGTACCGTACTACTGTTGAACGACTATAACCTTGCTATTGTACTAAGTTAGAGTCTTTGCCTACAATAGTCACATCACTGATCGAGACAAATTTTCTACTTTGTTATGTAATTTTCAATCTATTGAGTCTAGAAAAAATGTACGATTGATTGAGATTGGCACCTGGCTCTGCTATAAAAAGTCCATTACCAAAATTAGCCTACCCAATCATTTATTTGATCACTCCATTCATTAAACCCAATCCACATACCAAATAGCCACAAACCCACAAAAACCCAACGCTAAGGAAACAGGGAAACCGAACTCGGATCAAGTTTTGCCCGAACTCGGACATAAATCGGTCCCCCTGACTCAGCCTTCGAGGGAACATGCCACCCTGAAGAGCAGGCTCCAAACGTTCAAAATTTTGAACGTTGGACTACCGAACTCTGCCCAAGTTCTGTCCAAGAAAATACTATAAGTAGAGGAGAGTTCTTTATTCTATCCACTCATTCCTATTCTTTCTTCTCTATTCATTCAAGTGTTCTATCAAAGCTTTTCACATTCAAATCGAAGCTTTACAGTTCGTAGCCAAGCCAGTGTTAGTTTTGGTTCAATCTAGAAGTTTGGTCGAGTTGTACAAAATGCTTAAAAATATCTCTGTTTTCATCCAGTTCCAGAAGTCGACAAGTCCTTCGGTTTAAAGGCTTGCAAGTTGAAGTAGTGTTGTTCAGATAAAAAGCACGTGTTGTAAGGAGCTGCAAGTGCTTCAGATTCAAAGCTTGTGTTTCACGAGATAGTGGATTCAACATCGAGCTAGAGTACTCCAGACTGGACTAGTCCTCTCAGAGGGAAACTAGTATAAACCTTGGTATTTGCGTTTGCTTCTCTGAACTTATTTACATTACACATTTATTTTTACTGTCTTATTCAAATCGGTTTGATTACTGTCGTAAATAGTTTTAAGTGGCAATTTTTATTCCGCTGCACACACGCACTATATTTACCCCCCTCTAGAGGTGCTCAACGTTCTTACAATTGTTATGGGAGCGAGTTATATTCAAATATAACACTCTAAAGTGAATACATATGTCAGCTGTGAAAACTATATTCACCGATGAAGGGAAGCCCACAAATTGACCTCCACTATTTGACGGAACAAACTATACTTACTGGAAAATACGGATGAGTTTCTTTCTAAAATCTGTTGACTCTGATCTTTGGTCTATAGTCACAAATGGCTACAAAAAGCTACCTAGAATAGTAGTTGACAGTAATCTTGTAGACAAGCCACATGATAGATACACGGATCTAGAAAAGACACAAGGCAGTCTTGACGCAAGAGCGACCAATGCACTATTTTGTGCCATTAACAAGACTAAGTTTAATAGAGTATCTACATGTATCACATCACACGACATTTGACAACTTTTTGAGTAACTCATGAAGGTACTTCACAAGTGAAGAAATCCAAGATAAGTAGATTGCACAACATATAAGGCTTTCAAGATGAAGCCAAATGAGTGAATCACTCAGATGTTTACACGTTTTCTTGATATTACTAATCTTGTATCTCTTGGCAATGATTACTCAAATCATGAAAAGATTCACAAAGTGCTTAGGGGACTAACAAAGAACTGGAACCCAAAAGCCACTACGATCATAGAAGGAAGTGATCTCACCACTATGTCGCTTGAAACACTCATGGGCAAACTGATGACTTACAAGACTTGAAAGAATCTACTCAAAAGAAAAAGTCGATCGCCCTCAAAACTCATGCTAAAAGAGTCACAAGCGAAGACACGGATGATGAAGATTCAGATGGTGAGGAACAAGCTCTTCTTATAAAGAACTTCAATAAATTCTTGAGGTTTGAGAAATCAAATTGAAAGAAGAGAAGAAAGATTATAAAGAAAGCAATGAAGAAGAAACTATCTGCTATGGTTGCAAGAATACTGGATACATCAAGAAAAACTGTCCAATGGCAAAGAAGACAAGTCGATACGAACGATCAAACAGAAAGTCTTTATCACAAAAGTATGCTAATACCAACATCTATCATGAAAGTGAGACCAGTAAATCAGAGGAAGAAGATAGACCAAGCAGCACTGCAAATATTTGCTTGATGGCATTTGATCAGGTAACAACAATCCTTTATATGATGACTTTACATTTGATGAACTTTCTGATGCTTTTAGTGACTTTTTAGATGAACACAAAAAAGTCTTGGACAATTATAAGCTATCTCGAAAAGAGATCAAAGCTTACAGTACTAAAGTTGAAAGGTTGTCATCCCTATTGAAGGATATATGGGAAACACCTTCCACCAGTAACACAAATGAAGAAATATCAACTTTGAAGCTTAGCTTGCATGATGCTCACAAAACTATTGAGAAAAGAGGTCATGACTATGCCAAGATGAACGAGTTATATGAGTCAGAGAAGAAGCAGTCTAGCATCGCTGCACAAAAGATTGATGCTTTATCTATTAAGTATGATGAGACATGTGCTTTCTCTAAAAAGTTAGAGATAAAGTTGGAAAAATAGGTGATACCTGCTACTCAGCCAAAGATCTGTCATATGACACAACATTCACGTAATACGACACGATCAAAGAAAGCACATAAGCATAATGTTTCACATAATCATGTCTTTGTTTACAAGTATCCAAGGATGACACCCAAGCATTATGTTAATAACATGACACCAAGCATTAGATCTCAAATTTCCTGTACATATTGTGGTTAAGATGGACACATTTCTATGTTTTGTAGAGTTAGAAAGCTAGGTGACATGAACATATATGCCTGGATGCCTAAGACTAACATTTCTGGACCCTTAAAGAAATGGGTACCAAAGGTCACATCTACTCGTTTTGTAGATGGGCTAACCCTCTCATGTTAGAAGTAAATGGATCCTTGATACCGGATGTTCGTGGCACATGACTGGTGATAAATCTTTGTTTGCTATGCTATCGATGAAAAAAGAAGGATATGTCTTCTTCAAAAATAATCTGAGAGGTTGTATAATAGGTAACAGTATTGTTGGCATGCCTCCTTATCCAGTCATTAAAGACGTTTATTTGGTCACAGAGTTAAAATATAACCTACTAAGCATAAATCATTTCGCTGATAATGGTTATGGCATTAACTTCTTGAAAGACAAGTGCTCTATATATGATATGACTACTGGAGATTTAGTTTACGAAGGTATAGAGGAGGATAATATATATGTTTCCTATCTATCAGATAGTACTAACAATGTAGGAAAGTGCCTTATAGCTAACAAAGATGAAAGCTAGCTATGACACATGAGACCAGGACATGGAAATATGGATGCCATATCAAGGCTATCAACAAAAAAATTGGTAAAATGATTACCTGAAATTTCGTTCAAGAAAGACATGGTATGTTCTGATTGTGAAAAAAAATAAAGCAACTAGGTCATCATTTAAATTCATAAACGATGTAAGTACTTCAAGATCCTTGCAATTATTACATATAGATTTGTTTGGACAAAATAGAGGCGTCGGTCTTGGTGGAAAACTTTACGCTTTTGTTATCGTTGTTGATTTTTCTCGTTACACTTGGATTTTCTTTTTATCAAATAAAAATGATGCATTTTTTGAATTTAAAATTTTCTGTAAAAAGGTTCAAAACGAAAAGGGCTTCATGATTACTCGCATCCGAAGTGATCATGGAGGCAAATTCAAAAATTCTGATTTCAAAAAGTTTTGTAATTTGAATAGTTATTTTCATGAGTTTTCCTGTCCTAGAACTCTCAAACAAAATGGTGTTGTAGAACGGAAGAATAGAACCCTCAGCAAAATGGCTAGAGTTATGTTTAATCAGTATAATCTTTCGAAATATTTTTGGGCTGAAGCTATAAGTACATCTTGTCATATTTTAAATAGGGTTCTAATTCAACATATATCGAAAACGACTTCCTATGAACTCTGTTTTAATTGTATTCCCAATATTTCATATTTTAAAGTTTTTAGATGTTGCTATTTTATTTTGAACACCAAGGATAACTTAGAAAAGTTTGACTCTAAGGCAGATGAAGGAATATTTCTTGAATATGCTGTTAAGAGTAAAGGCTAAATAAGAGGTCGTTGGTTGTTGAAAAATCGATTAATGTTACTTTTGATGAATTTAAGAATCAATTGCCAAATGACAGTGATGACGAGGACTCAGAAAAAAAAATCCAGCAAAGCACCTGAAGATACTGATACGGGAACCAGTTATTTGGAGAGTCTGCCAAAGAAGATGAGGTTCATACCAGACCATCCATAAACTTTAATAGTAGGTGATGCATCAAAAGATGTAAGTACTCGTTCTTCTGCTTAGGATGTAGCCGCAAGTGTTGTATTTATTTCACAAATAGAACCTACGTTATTAGCAGATGCATTTGATGATAAATTTTGGATTTATGCCATGCAAGAGGAATTAAACCAATTTGAGAGGAATCAAGTTTGGGAACTCGTTCCTAAGCCTATTGGTCACTTTGTAATTAGTACCAAATGGGTATTCCAAAACAAACTAAGTGAGGATGGACAAGTTGTTCGCAACAAAGCACGTCTAGTTGCTCAAGGTTATAATCAAGAAGAAGGAATTGATTATGACGATACCTATGCCCCTGTTGCTAGACTAGAATCTATTTGCATGCTTTGTGCATATATATGTTTTCATAATATTAAATTGTTTCAATTGGATGTAAAAAGTGCTTTTCTAAATGACTTTATAAAAGAAGAAGTTTTTGCAAAACTGTCTAATAGTTTTGAAAATTTTAAATTTCATGATCACGTTTTCAAGTTAAGAAAGGCACTATATGAACTCAAACAAACACCTAGAGCTTGGTATGATCGTCTAAGTACCTTTCTAATATAAAATGGTTTTTCTAAAGGAAAGAGAGACACTACTTTATTTATCAAATCCCTTAATGATGATATTTTATTAGTACAAATATACGTAGGTGACATTATTTTTGGTTCAACTAAGGGGTACTCAGCCAAGATTTTGCTAAGTGTATGCAGAATGAGTTTGAGATGAGCATGATGGAAGAGCTCAACTACTTTTTCGGACTGCAAATCAGACAAAATTCACATGAAATTTTCATCAATCAAGCAAAGTATACGAAGGAGTTGCTAAAGAAGTTCAACTTCGACAATGCAAAGCCTATCGGAACTCCAATGGCTACCTCAACCAAGCTTGACATTGATGAAAGTGGTAAATCTGTCGACCAACATAAGTATCGAGGTATGATTGGTAGTTTACTGTCCTTAACTGCTAGTCACGACCCGCACCCACTTTTTGGGATGCGAGTGCGTGCGCAAGCCAGCTATGTATCATGCGGACTCCAGCCTAACTCGAATATGTATACGCTCACTATACGAAAAATATCCTATTATAATGTTTGACAAGAAGCTATTATAACGGTTCACATATAAACGTTACAGAATTTCAGCAACACCACATAATATAACAGTTTTAAAGAATTTTTGACCTAATATAACGACTTATAGCGCTAAGCGTTATATATTGTTCACACATATGTGACATTGTTACAAGCAATCGTTATAAAAAGTGGTAAAAAAATTTAGAATCCCGCTCAAACTTCCGCTCAAACCCGACTCCTGAATCAAATTAAAGCCTCGTTCCTTTTTTTTTCTCTCCCTCTCCCATTTCTCCCATCTCCTAAGGCCTCGTTTGGTTACCGGAATTTGAGCTTTGGAAAGGAAAGTGATTCCTTTCCTATGTTTGGGAGCCAAAGAAAAGTTGTTGGAAAGGGAAAATGATTCCCAAGAGGTAGAAAAATAGGGGGAAAAGTGGTTCCTCCCATTTATCTAAGGAATCACTTTCCCTCCAACTTTCCCGCATTTATTACAAAAAATTTTGACCAAAATATCCATGTTCATAATATTATTTACCATTTTTATCCATAATATCTTTTAGACAAAAATATTTCTAAGTAATAATTATTTTTATTAGCACGAGGGTATTTTTGAAAAATTGACTTGATTTTGTTTCCTTTCCTTAGAAACACCAAACACTATAATAAAAAGTAAAGATATATTCCGGCTATAATTCCGATCTTTCCAAACACCGGAAGTGAAAGTTTATAGGAATTATAATTTTATAAAGGAAAGGAAATACCAAGGAATCAGTTTCCTTTCCTTTCCATTCCGCGAACCAAACGAGGCCTAAAGCTCTCTCCCTCCTCTAGCTGCAAACCATAAACCGAACCCCCATTCTCCTCTGCTCCGCCTACCTCCTACCGCACCCTCGCCGCCATAATCGGATCCTATGGCGGTGGGACTTCCTCAGCTTCGTCCGGTGGTCCCGTCGGTTTCGTGTGTCATCGTGGTGATGGTGAGGTGTTGCCTCTCGCCGCTCCCTCACCCATCGTAGAGCCACCTCAAGGTAGTCCATCCTCGAGTAGGGGTGAGCATTCGGTTTATTCGGTTTAAACCGAACCGAATAACCCAAAACCGAATTGGACCGAAACCGAATAAGCAAAACCGAAACCGAATTGGCCCAAAACCGAATCAAACCGAACCGAATTAAATCGATTCGATTTTCGGTTTATTCGGTTTATTCATATTTTTTGATTTTTTTGAGCTTTTTTGTTAATATATATAGTAACTAAATATATAGACATATTTAGTATATACCTATATATATTTAGTATATACCTATATATATTAATACTTACACACACACACACACACACACACACACACACACACACACACATATATATATATATATATATATATATATATATATATATATATATATATATATATATATATAAATTAATTAATTAAATTTTCTTATTCGGTTTTCGGTTTTGGACCGAAACCGAAACCCAAAACCGAAACCGAAACCGAATAAGAAAATTTAGTATTTTCAAAACCGAAACAAATTTTTTTAAAACCGAACCGAACCTCTTATTCGGTTCGGTTCGGTTCGATTTTCGGTCCAAAACCGAATAATGCTCACCCCTATCCTCGAGGGTTTATCTATTTTTTCTAGGGTTTAATGTGATGTACGGACATAATATAGAGTTGCCATTGATTTTTTAGGGTTCCTTTCCTCCTCCTCATCTTCTTTCTTCTCCCCCTTTACCAGCCACCAAACCCCTCCCCCTATAGCAGCGACAATGTGGTCGTGTTGAAGGAGCCAATAATGAGAAGCTTGAGACGGATCTTCCTTAAGAAGCTCGGACACATCTACGAGCTCCTGTCCGGCCATTGTGAGTGCTCTTAACCCTAATCCTATGCTTTCTTTATTCTTTTTTTATTTTTATTTTTATTTGTTTTCTTACGTTGCGAGTTTGGTGAGGGCTTCGACGTACTGCCACAAGGCCTCCCTCCTCGACTTGCTATGAAGGGGAGCAATCTCTCCCCCAAATCGGAGATCTACCATTGCTGGCTGGAGTCTCTAGTCGAGCTCTTAATGGAGCCAGCCCTCAACTCCTCGTGCCTTGTTGTTTGCTCCCTACCCGCACACGGCAAGAACAACAGTCTCACAGGAAACAAAAGTTGTACAACTCTGTCCGGTTGCCTCGATCGCAATCCAGATCGAGGAGCCAAGGAACTACTTGTCGCCGCACCGCTCTTCCCCTTTCAGGCCCTCTAATTTGTATGTATTCTAGGTGTTTGAATTAATGCCCAGCTCATTTTGTCTTCCATTTTATTTGATTTGTTTATATTTGACTCACCATTTTATATGCATAAACACATTCTTCTATGGCAGGTTTTGTTCAACTAACTTAGTTCTGATAAGTTGTAATTGGATGGTTGTGGTGTTCACTATTAGAGATATGGAACTTGTGGTTTGAAGGTACTTCTTTTGGTGATTTCTAGGGTTTAAAGGACTCTACAGCTGTTGATTTTAGCTTGCTGACAAAATTGAAGTTATTTTATGAGTATTGGTTATTTTCTGGCCAGAGATTAGGCATTTGGATCTTGTAGTTTTTTTTTAGGATTTACTTCGTATTGGTTGTAAATAGATGTTCTGATGTTGATGGCTGTGATGGTTTTGATTTTGGTAAGAGAGTATTTTCTCTAGATTTTAGTTTGTACGCGATGAATTTGCTTGTTCTTTGTTAAGGATTAGTGATATGAAAAATGTAGATCAAATTCTTTTTCTAATGATTGAATGACTTCAAGGTTTAGAGGACTTTTATTACTATCTGGGAAATCAGAAGTTATAAACAGATTACTTTTCTTTTTAATATCAGAGATTAGTGATTTTAATTGTGTAGTTTTTTGTAGGATTTGTTCATATTAGTCATTCTTTGTTGTGGTTTTTGATTTATGAAAATATGTTATTTTTTCTCCTAAATTTCTTTGTTTAATATGAGGAATTAGAGATACGAAACTTGTTTGTGATTTTGCGTATGTACTGATACTATTAATTTACGTTAGAGACCTCTGTCATCACTAATGTGTTGAAATAATGGGAGTTTATTGGAAGAATTAAAGAACTAATGACAGAGCTTCTAACTTTTTGTTTTTTACTTTGATTTTTAATTCGTAGATTTCTTACAGTTCTTTTCTTTTTATAGTGAAACGTACCGGTCCTTTGATTCCCATTCTGTTCTCCAGGTTCGCTACTTCTGGATAGTTAATATATTGCCTGTTATATGAATATGATCTTACCATTTATCTTCTGATAAACATTTGTTTCCCAGCCTATAGATTGTCATACCTCTCTTTTATAGTATCCAACACAAAAATATCAGCAAAAAACACCACCTTCTTTCTTTTCACTATAAAGGAATTTATTTTTCATTTTCTATAGATAAAAAATAATATATTCTACGAAAATTTGCTAGAGGAATGTGAAAATGAAGAGTAGGAATTTGCATCTTGATTATTTCTGCTGGTCATAGCGTAATTTTCTCTTTTTAGAAAAAGAATCACTTCGCAACTGATTTTGACTAATGCCTGAATATATGTTCAGGAGTACCTGGCAGCGAAAAGGGAACTCAATGTGCAAACATTGTTGAACACTATGGGTTTACTCATCTCAGTGTAGGGGATCTTCTGCGTGTTGAGATTAAGTCTGGTTCTGAAAACGGGTATCAAATTCTATGTTCATTTCCTTCTCTCTAGCCTATTTATAGATTTTGTGGGCATATAGAATATATGTTTTTACCGTGCTTCTTTTATAATTAATGTTTTGGTGCATAATTAGGTACTTTGATTTTGCTCTAACATGAGATAATATTTTTTGTTGTTTGCTTCTACTAGTGTCATGTCTGATAAATCTTTCTTGCCTTCTTCGCTATCTTTAATCCAGAACAATGATTGAAAATATGATTAATGAGGGAAAGATTATCCCCTCCAAGGTTACTATCAAGCTTTTACAGAAGGAAATGTTGGATGGTGGAAATGACAAATTCCTCATTGATGGATTCCCAAGAAATGAGGAGAATCGTGCTGCATTTGAGAATGTCGTAAGGCTTTCTGTTGCTATTTTTGGAGAATTCCAAACTCAAATCTTTAGAGCTCCTTATCTTATTATTCTCAAGTGATATTATTCTGGAGTAGTAAAAATCACTCAGTTGGAAAGCATAAGACGTCTTAACAGTTTCTTAGTTTTTCACAAACAAAGATAGAGCCCGAGTCTGTATTATTTTTTGAGTGTTCTGAAGAGGAAATGGAAAGGCGACTTTTGAATCGGAATCAGGTTTTACATACATACAGAACATACAAAAAAACATACATATAGAACATACAGTAAAATATTAATGTGTTTCCATTTTTTTTTTGACCTTCTCAGGAAGGATGTATATAAAGCAAAACCCAGTCGGATATGGCTTTGATGCCACAGATTCTGACAACTTTCTAAATGATAATCAGGGGAGAGCTAATGACAACATTAAGACAATAAGGAAACGCTTGAAGGTTTTTGTGGAATCCAGTATACCTGTGGTTGAGCATTATGATGCCAGGGGAAAGGTTCGCAAGGTATTTCTGTTCTTTCGTTGCAGATAAGGCAGAAAGAAAAAACACTTTATTTCTTCTCCCTTGAATACTATATGAAAAACAATTATATTAAGGTTTCTGCCAACTACTTATCAATTCCTACCATCAGTAGTTGTTCCATTAACAATTTCAGGTTTCTTGCCTCCAAGGTTGGAATAATTCCTGGTCATTTGTGTTATGTCGCAAGGACGTCTGCATGCATCAGATGTACGGGGTATTGTCAGATATAGTTAGATACTTTGAAAAATTGAAACTAAGAGTTTTTATTACGGGATATTGTAGAAAAGTGAAGCACCAAGTTTCTAATTTATGAGGAAAATTAGGCAGTTTGCTTATAATTATGACTCTCTTATTTATTTCATTTACAACCTAATTAATTGTGCCTTGTTATCAATTCAGAACCAGTATGAAAAGATTATTTGGAAGGTTGATCCTTTAATGTGTAGATTAATTGTTCCTTGTTATTTTCTGATGTTATTTATTTAACAAATGCAGTACATCAAGATTCAACCTTAGTTTATAGTCTTAATTAGACAGATTTCACGGTCTCTCCTTGAAGGTTCTCACTACCATCTTACTTTTACTGATCATGTTCGTTACAATGTGATATAGTAGTTCTTTAGTTTCCTTCAATATAACGAATAAGTCAACCTTGTTACAGAATTATAAAATTGCTAGTTCCTCTGTTGCCATCTCTTCATTTCTCTCAATTTGTATCCCCATAGTTAAGTTAATGGGTATTTATTTTATAGAAGAACCTTGCCAAATATGTATGTTTGGTTGCAGTAGGAAAAAACTGGAGTTGCCATGAACATTTTTAACATATTGGCTTGCAAGCAGGCTGCTAACTAACATGGTGCCATCTTCTAACAAATTGTCTTTGAGTAAAACGACAGACATAGGACCTAGTACATCTTCTAACTGATGCCATTCGAGGGGTTGCACTACATATGATATTCTGGAGGAAACATTGAGATCCCACATGTCGACAGTCTTCATGTCCAACTCTCCGATTTTCTGGAGGAAACATTGAGATCCCACATGGCAATCAAATTCATTGCCTCTCATATGAATACATAAGAGTTGAGGTACTTCCTACTTGTAGATGGATACCCTTTCTTTAAAGAAAATGCTAATTTGGTTAGTTTCATGTTCCTGGCTTGCTTTAATGGGCGTTGATGTTCTGTTATTGATTTTGGATAGGAAGAAAATTATATAGAACCAGCAAGACTTCATGCAATGCCTCATATAGAAGCTTGTCCATGTCACATATATATACAACATTTGTTAGGGGATTTCCTCCTGTCCTTTCGTGACTTAATCCTTTCTCTTACTGAGATTTTGATATGTGTTATCTGTTTTTAAAAGAGGCGATGATGATTCTTGTAGATTGCTAATTTTCATTTAAGTTGTACTTATTTATTGGATTTTTGGCTTTCTTTTTCCTCTCTTCCGATGGCGTGGTGGCTCAGCTGCAGCCAGTTTGGTAAGATGTACGTGATTTGAAAATCCACATTCTGATGGAATCTATCTTTATTTCATTCTTTTTTTTATATCAAAAATATCTATAAAAATGGAAAATGACAACAATAAGAATTTCCATTGAGTGATTCTCTACCATCCTGTGATGGCGAGACATGTTCCTGGAGACATTTGTCGATCTGAGCCTCTTATCGGCATTCTTTTATTTTGACTTGTGCTTTGGTGTATTTTGTAAGTGACGAGTTGTATTAAGATGTCAGTATTCTGAGCCTCTTATCAGTATTCTTTCTTTTGGCTTGTGCTTTGGTGTTTGTGTCGAGTTGTATCAAGGATAGATAGGTACCTATTGGTCTCATAAGGGAACTGATTATATGTTGTTTGCATCAGAAACTCTTTAAGTTTCTTTTTGCAGTATCATTTAATTTGAATGGTTCTCCTTTAACTGCTACCTTCTGATTAGAGACCTTTAGGAAGAAATAAAGGGTATCAGTGGGTATCAGGAATACCTATGGTATCAGGAATTTCTTATTTATTATTTATTACTGTATGCTTTCCATCTTTCCATCGTTTATACTATTTGATATCAAAGATCTCCATCTTTCGTACTGTCTGATTAGAGACCTGTAGGAAGAAATAAAGGCTGAAATTTCTTATTTATTACTGTATGCTTTCTATCTTTCAGTACTGTTGGATATCAAAGATTGTCCTTGTGATTTGGAAATATCATCATAATCTCTCTTTATTCATTTATTCATTCTTTATTTGTAGGTACGTACAGTATTGACTTTTGAAGGGATATACAATGTTGGCTTTTGAAGAGATGTCACAATTTGGTGTTGGTGAATGATGTTTCAATGTTTTGAGGCCGACTGCCTTAAAAGGGAAAGGTGTATATATTTTTGGATTTTGAATTTTAATGGTGATATGTTGTGAAATAAAAGTTGGAAAAATAGTGATATATTTTGAAATGTAATTAAGATGATATGATATTTGGATATTTTTAATGAAATATTTTAAATGTTAGTTAAATTTCATATTTCTGTTGTCTCAGGAAATTAATATGCTTTTTATAACGCATTGAATTATGAGCATTGACATGTGATATATATGTGTGTGAATGACAAGAACAGAACATTACAAAGTGTTATGTATAAGTTTTTTTATAACGTTTCATAAACGCTTTCTAAATAGTTTCAGAACCAGATTATTTTAGTAAGCGTTATGTATATATAACCTATTCATAACGCTTTAGGATAGATATGTTATATATAATGATAATATTAATGTCGTTTTCAAATTTAGTGTTATATATAATTGACTTAATTATGTCATTTTTAATAAAAATATATTATATAAGTGTAAGTCATATATAACGTCTTTTCTAAACTTTTATAACACCCGTGTTCATAATGATTGTCTGCTTCAAAAAAACCGTCATAAAATGGTATTTTTCTTGTAGTGGCTGTCTAGAATAGGGTATCATGTCTAATATTATAAGTTAAACTATATCTCAATCCACAAGAATAATATAAAATAAGAATGAACATTATGGTTCATGGTCTGCAGCCCACTAGCATATATATCCGATTAGACTCCAAAAAAATAACACAAGTCTATAAAACTAGGCTAACAAGCAGAGTGCAAATAACAGATGTAAATATGTAATCAAGAAAGATACCTGAGTCTGAAGTAATCACTACCATCATGATCAGCTAACTAGCTCCATGCAATCAACTACCTAAAGAGATCATCAGATCCTCAGAGGACTAGCAAGATACATAAAACATGTCTATCTAACAGTTTATCATACATAAAGAGAATCCAGGATATAAGCAGAAAAAACTAAGCAAATACGATACACGAATACGTGAACAATTACGCATAAATGAACTGCTAGAAGAGTACAAATGAACACATGTCAAGAGATCAACGGATAACCAAACCCTTGCCCCTAGTGTGGAGTCGCAGGTTTGGGATAAATTACTAACCCTCGCCTCTAGTGTGGACTCGTATGTTAGTTCAAGGCAATCACCCTCGTCCCTAGTGTGGACTCACAGATGATTTCAAACAGTCAACCCTCGCCCCTAGTGTGGACTTACAGGTTGAGGAAAATCGAAAATAAAAGTAGCAGTTCAGTTATAACGCACTCATTCTATGACACGATACGACTCAGTCAGGTACATGTGAGAAACAGATTCAATATGAACTAGAAGGCCAACTATGAACAAGGACGATATGTGAACAAGACCAGTAAACTAGTATGCCTGAAAGAAACTCACATCAACAATCATCCAAGAACTAAATGATGACATGTAACAAAAGGAGAAGGAATATAAGAATGTAAATAAACTGTAAAGAAAGTCGAGGTATACTTTTCTGATGGTAGCACGTAGAACCAACACTATTGTTTGCAAAAAACAAAAGTTTGATTACAAATTTAGAAAAGAGTACAAGAGTACAATGAATTCTGGAGAAGTACAACTTTAGGAATCTGATCAGAAGACGATCACTTTATCCCTTGGACTATGTGAACTTGAAGACTAGAGCATTTGGAGAATGCAACAGCAATTTTGCAAGAGTTCTTGATCTCTCCTCTGCTTTGGTAATGATTGGAAATCTATTTATAGAGTTATGGAAATAACTGTTTTAGCAGTTATTCTGATGTGCGCGAGGTTGAACTGTGCCACTTTGGGTTGCGCCAACCTTAAATTGTGCCAACTTCCATTCAGTTACACAAACGTGTACTAACTGTATTTAGACGCGTGGCATCATATGATTCAGATGCGCATGGTCGTGTACAGAGTAGTGGACACGTTTTTGAGAGATTAGTAGCATGTGCGCCACGTCATCCTGCTTCAGAACATAAGTTGTCTCAACTTTATCAGGTTGCGCGAGCTTCAGTCAACGAGTCAAACTGCGCTTGATTGGGTTGCGCCTAGGCGCAACTCAGTGCATAGGCACGTGGTCAGCATTTAAGTGTGTGAGGAGAATTTGTTCAGATTGCGCCTAGGCGCAACTCACAGAGTGCGCGGGACAACTGTCATCAAATCATAACAGATCGTCTCGAGTGCCGCACTTTGCGGGATTCGAAGAGATTTTCTTCATTCACCGTGCTGTCAGTTGTCAGTGCTGTCAGTTAATGATGGCAATTATTTGTCAGGCGCCACGTAGATTTTGTCGCAATGTGATGGGGCGCAGTCTAATATTTGGCGCAGCCTAAACAGTGGCGCAGCTTGATCTCTGAGCTTCATAACAGTGGCGCAGCTTGATTCTTGGGATGCAACTTGATTTTTTAGCAATAAAAATATGACGCAACATGATTTTTAGGCTCTACAAGACACCCTTCAAATTTTCGAATTTTTGAAAGGTCACAAAACTTCGAATACTTTGAATTATAACAATGACCGAGTCAAGTTGCGCCTGTCTCACGCAGTCTGTTGCAAGCGGTTACAATTTTTTATGCGCAACTCAGGGTGACTGTTAAGATTCTGTCTTTTAGGCTATAAATAACCCCCGTTTAACTGATTGTAACTCTTTACATTTACTTTTAATCTTTTGAGAGAATACTTTGAACTATTGCAACCCTTCTTCTCCGACTACTTCCTCGACGACATGGCCCCCAAGAAGACCGCCGCAGACAAAAGGAGGGGTGTCGCCGCCCCTTCGACTCATGCTCCGCCAACCCGCGCGTCACAATATGCGCCGCCCTCTTTTCGACGAGAGACTGCAAACCCAGCTCTGGAAGGCGATCAAAGACGAACAAATTGAACTTTACGTAGGATAAAATTGACTTGCGCCCCTCTTCTTAGAGTGTTTGGCGCAGCACAAACTATGCACCACCCCTTCTTAAGGTGTGGTTGCTTTATTTGAACACTGTTCGTTCTTACGAACCGTGTTACGCATGCTGTTACGCAACTCAGTGGTGTTGCGCATGCTGTTGCGCAACTTAGTTGTGTTGCGCATGTTGTTGCGCAACTCAGTTGTGTTACGCAATCAAAAAAATATTGCGCAAACAATTTGTGGTGCAACATGTATATAGCACAACCTGAGATGTTGCGCAACTTATGTTTCGGGCAACACAATATGTTGCGCAACCCAGGTTGTCACGCAACTCAGAATGTTGCGCAACTGAATTGTTGCGCAACCCAGGATGTGGCACAACTCAGGATATTTGCGCAACTTAAATATCAACCTACGATGTTTGCGCAACTTAAATGTTGTGCAACCTAAGATGTTTGCGCAACTTAATTGATTGGCTCTTAAAAAAGCTGCACACTCTTGTTGCGTCTAACTTTTGTTTACGTATTTCTTTGCAGTTGATCTCAGAGAAGACCGTAATGCTGAAAGATTTGCTTCAGCATTCAATGTCCCGGAGTACAAGAAATTTTTTTCTCATGTCACATTCCCCTCAGTACGATGGTCCTGAAGCACGAAAGGCCCTTCTCATGGCCCAAGAGAAACAAACCTTGCTGAGCTTAATGAACGGGGAACCCTTAGAAAGTCTGGATACTGTGGTCCACAAAAACTTGCCTTTCTATTCGGGGATGCCATCAAGAAGACTTCCCAGCCCAAGACCAGAAAAGAGGGAAGAATATTCAAAAATGAAGATAAAGTCATATACCTCACAGAAATATCGAAGTCTATGGCAATATCTCAATATGCATTTGCAAGCTTTCCCAGAAGAATGTCATGGGATCTGACTCCAATTCAGCAGGCAGGAGTCGGCAAAATCTGCTACAGAATGGGTCCGAAGTACAGAGACCTCTTTTATAGTACTTCCAAATAATACAGTACCTACTTGAGAGGTTTGAAGCCAAGCTGTATTCCTCCTGAGGATTCCTCTCTGATCCTTCCGGTCAGAATACCCATTTTTGCGAATACATTCGCAAGGGAAGAAGGAAGATATCCAGATCGCGGCATGCGAATGACAGGTCTGGTTAACCCAGATATGAATCGTTGGAGCAGCTTATCTATTTCGATTTTGGATCAATTCAAGTACAGGCTCCTCGATCTGGGTCTCTATGATGCCATCTGGACTACAGTATACGACATTAGCCCAAACACTCATATGTTCCTGGCTTTAGTAGAGAGGTATAACGAAAGCACTGGAACTTTCATGACCCCTCATAGAGAAATGAGATTTGCTCTCCATGAGATGGAATATCTCTCTCATCTACCAATGGGCAATAATCCATACGAAGAGTATGTGCCCACAAATGACGAATTGGATGCTATGGCAGTGGAGAACCCTCAGATGATCGCCGTCTTCTAAGAATTATTGTGTTACTATAAGCTCTGCTCGCTCTATTACAAAAGTGCCACTGCAGGTACTTGTTATACCACCAAGTGGATGCCATATCTCTTTTTGGTCATGTACGGGAGGACAAGCCACTTGAAAATCAAGCATGTGCTCCTCGTTTCTTTGAACCCTTCAGTCAGAGCGACATGCTATATCTGATGGAGCAACATGATGATCACGGAGATGTCAAACTGGATGAGGACTTGCATCCATTCAAGGCTGGTGATACCCTTTAGAGTTACCTCAGACAGGATTACAGATCCATGTCCAAAGAGGCCCAGCTAGCGGGCTTTCTCTCTTTATGGCTGCGGCGCTTCATAGTTCCAGAAGCCAGTGCAGTCGACAGATTCCATCGGGGTGTCCTCTTTGCTGCAGCACGTCTTGTCTTCGGATACAAGATGGATCTCTTGTCGGCTATGACCTGCCGCTTGAACGCATGATTGCCTTCTTTTGTACAAACCATGTTAAATGACAAGGCGGCGAGGCAAGACTTCCCTCGTACCGAAATACCGTACACTTATCTATTCGGATGGCTATTGCTTCACCATCCTTGTCTGATGAACCCTAATATGGGCAGTGTCGGCGGAGATTTTATCAGATGCTACTCTAGCGCTCATTGGCAATACACTGCTCTTTCAGAGTGCAGATTTGCCTTAAACCGTGGATCGGGATGGAGCTTTCAGTGCGTTTAGCCCCCTCATGGGTATGAGAATATGCCTCTACAGCTGATGGATTTGACTGCAGAACCACTACGCTTAAGTCCACCCATCTTTTCGTGGCTGCAGATAATCCGTCCCTCTCATTTGGTCTACAGATTTGAGGAAGAGTGCTACTTGGAACCGTACTTACCAAGTCGATTTGTACGGCAGTTCGGATATGATCAGCTTCATGTGGGTAACGCTACTACCTGCCTACAGGCCAAGGGTTATCTGATCGATGGGGCTAGGGCCTAGAGCTATTACAACGCCGGGGTACAAAAGCTATGTTTTCAATGCCCTACAATCTTCCACAAGGCCCGCATATATTATATACATACGCAAACTTCTGTACTTCAGCGAACACATTCAGTGAAAGCTTCCATCCTGCACACAACATTGCAAGTGAAAAGAAATCCAAACAGGGGAAACACACTGCTCACTCTTTTCGGGATGCAGAGGACAAAGATCCTGCAGATCCACCACTAGAAGCTTCCATTCAAAAGAACTATCCTGATGAAGTTCAGGATCCTCTAGACATCTTTAAAGGTGCGGAAAGAGAAATCCCCTGCAAGGGATTGAAGAAAAGAAAGGTTAAGGAGACGATGCCTCCTCCTTAGCTGGATAATTGACCTGCTTCCCCAAGGGCTCCGGAGAAGAAAAGAAGGACAGCTTTGACTATAAATGAACCAACGACTGCAAGAACGACTCATTCCCAGTCAAAACAGATGCTCCTCAGTTCGTCCTCCGGAGAGAAGGAAATCACTCCTTCTTCTACTCAGAAGCAGGAAAGAGTCACAGAAGAAGGAACATCTACCACTCTGATTGATCTGGAGGATGATCACCCAGAGCTGCTGAAGAGCCGGTTGCATCTTCACATAGAGAGGTCAGGAGAAAGTTGGTAGTTATCGAAGAGGTACCATCTCAAGAAGGTAATATCAAGATCGTGATATACCCTAATAATGTATATATTTTTATTTCTGTCAGAGATGTATAGTAAATTGATTTCTTTCTTTGATGTGGCTACTTCAGAGGATGCTCGGCTGTCTACTACCACTGCAGAGCCTCCGCGATCAGAAGCTGTGATGGTACGTATTCTCGCAAATGTACATGCTGTGGCGGGGATAATGGTTCCATCCCCAACTCCTACGACTCCGGAAGCTACCCTTCCAGAGAAGGATCTGCTTCCACAAGATTCTCCTGAGGCTTAAGAGCCTACTCATTCTGAAGAGGCGATGATTGAAGCTTTAGCCGGTTGCGACTTTGGTGATGAATCATATGATGATGATTGGAATGACATCACTAAAGAGGAACAAACCTTATGTCACGACCCGCACCCAAGAGTAAGGGCACGAGAAGTGGGTACGTCCAGCCTATGCCGCAGTATCGGCGGTAGAACGCTGTCCTAGGTCAATCATCTAACAATATATAAGGTACCTGTACAGTATATACACTCCGAATAGAGGTGACATAGCAAATACAGTCTCAATCATATCTAAGGTAGAATACGATAAAAAAATAGATAGATATGAAATAAAATGAAATGAAACCACAGAGATACAACCAGATAGAGTTCTAAGTGTCTAAGATAACACAAATCTAGAAACATCCCAAATCTAAAATACAATAATCCAGAGAATAAATACAACTGAAAATGACTAATCTAAACTAATGGTGTCTCATCCACTACTAATGGATCCTGCTGAAGATCCAGGGGTAATGTCTCATCAAACTCTATCCTGGCCATACCCGTAAAAGGTAGAGCACTCAGCTAACATGTACTCTGTAAACATCAACGGTTATCCTGTCAGGAAAATGAGCAAGTACAAACACTAACAGCAGTTCCATATGAATTGACAAATTCTATAAGAGACAATTATAATGAAATACAAGACAAAGATATAAGCTGACTTGGGAGCCATTCGAAAGCCGAGTTACAACCCGCAAACCAAACAAGGACCGGGGTTGTAACCCTTCTCCCGAACAGAACCTAGCCTTCAATCAAGGTATAGCATAAGAGCATGTAGAACATGTGAAATACAAGAAAAAATCAACAGGAAATATATAATAGGATGTGAGTACTGAATAGGACGACAATATATAGGATGACTTGGGAACTATTCGGAAGCCGAGTTACAACCCTTAAACCAAACAAGGACCAGGGTTGTAACCCTTCTCCCGAACAGAACTTAGCCTCCTATGACAATAAATATAAAATATGCCTTGAATTATTAGTGCGTTATGTGATCGACTTGGAAAACATGATCAAGCTTTCCATCTGACCGGCTATGAACAAGTGTACAACGAAGCAGGATAAGGCCGGCCACCATGGAAAGTTATAAACAAGTGGGGTCAGGCTTTACCCGTTGTGAGCGAGGGTATAGCTATACACAAGAACAAGTACAAGTGTGAAGAATAAGTAGGAATTTTGATCACACAACCATTAATAACTCCCCATCCCCGAATAGTATAAAGGATCCAGACATGACACGTCATGACACGGGATTTCGTAAGAGGGTAGCAAGTCCCTTTAGAAATTGGTGTCTATACAAGTACAGAAAACAAGACAGGAAATGTACCAATATACCAAGAAAATCTAGGAACAACATCTCATGTCATGATCCAACATATACTAGTCCGTGAACTATCGTGACTGGAAATCGAGTAAGACACTACAACTGAATCGGATATAGCAGATATCAAGACAATAAAAACTATCAGTAAATGTACTCGCCTGCGGTCCTGAGCTGATAAGGTGAACAAATGCTCAAGATGAGATATCATAAGTCAAAACATGGTTTAATAATGAAAGAAAGCTAATTAAATCATGATATGCAAGTCTAAGTCAAACAATGTCAAACTAGGTCATACTCGACCAAACTAGGTCATACTGAGCCAAACTAGAACAAACAAGGTCACAGGAAGTCAATCAAAGTCAAACTAGGTCAATCTGGATCAAAGTTGACTTTTGGTCAACTGGTCAACTCTGGTCAACTCTAGGTCAACCCTAGGTAAAATTAGGAAAATGTTGACTAATAGTTGACTTTCAGTCAACTGGTCAACTATGGTTTGGTTTTGGGTCAATTCTAGGTAAAGTGTTGACTCGTAGTTGACTTTGGTCAAAAAGTCAACTCTTGGTCAGCGGGGGTCAAAACTAGACTAAACTACCCTTATCTAACCATTACCTACCAAGACAACCTATTTCTAACCCCATCTTAACAATCAAAACCTCTTCTTAGACTTTACCCCAAAATCCTACTTTTACCCTCTAAGATACTGATTTGTATCTTAGGATACTCACTCATCTACATCCTAAGACAACTAACGTAGATACTAGTAAGATACCAACATATATCTTATCCCAAGATACCATATACCTTAGCCCTATTGATATCCTAATATCAATACCTTAGTTGAAAACCCAATACCTTAGTCTAGGTATAAATACCTTAACTACCAAGATACCAATCTTAGATATCTAATATCTATCATAAGCTACTAGCTAACCAATAACTTAGATATCTAACCTTAGTTATCTAGGTAAACCCAATACCTTACCTTGTAATAAGGTAAACCCATTACCTTAAGGTAAGATAAACCATTACCTTGGTTGGAAACTAAAACCTTAACCTCTAATACTAATACCTTAAATATCTACTAACCATTCACCCTAAATATTAGATAGACAAAACCTTAGTAGCTAATACCTTAGTATAAAGTAAACCCCCTCTACCTTGTAGGTAAGTCCCCTTTACCTTGTAGGTAAATACATTACCCTAAGATACTAGACAAATATCCAAAATATCCTAAGATACCACTATGGTATCTCAAGATATCACTCTATATCCTAACTTATACCTCTAATACAAGATACGAACCAATTCTAACATATAACTTCTAACCATCTATTCTAACTTAGAAATCTAACACAATTAACATCCACTAATTAATATCTAACCATAACATATATGTATATATATCCATCTCTAACTCTAACCAACTAACATATGTCATCTCTAACTAACAATAACATAGACTAACACAACTATTTATCTAACTTATACAAGATATCACTATCTAACTTCTAAGATATCTCTAATCTCTACATAGATTCTAACATAACCACTAACATACTAACATATACATACATACAACATTTAAATTCCTCTCCACTCCAATACTAAAACACACACAAACACATATACCAAATCCATCCGCCTCTCTTCTAACACACCTACACACATCTATATACAAACACACTACCACTCAACCAAAACACAAATCACTCAACAAACCACACTAGCCTCAAGTCAAATAGGATGGCATGATCCTCCCAACTCTCTCACCTTCACAACACACACACTACACTACCATCTATACAACATCAAACATACACTAGCACATATCCTCTATCAATCTCACTTCTCTCCACTAACCACACACATCCTTATCTCATTCAAACACACACACTATACTAACATATATTACATAACAATAATATATATATATATATATATATATATATATATATATATATATATATATATATATATATATATACACACATATATGTACTATATCATACATATTCTTGACAACCTATGATACCTACATTCACATGATATCCATACTAGGCTCATAGGTTACACAAAATTCCTATGTCGCATAGTTACTCTTCTACTTAAAATCAATACTGTACCAATTGGGCCTTCACTAAATTCTAGGATGAAAGTATGTTGTAGCCCTTCGTATTAGCTTTCCGAAACTTCAAACGGATCGCATTTTCGTGTCCGAAAGCTCCCGAAATCCCGAAAACACCGAAACGCGTTTGTCTTTCGTACAGCTGACACTCAAACAATTCTATAGAAAGTTTTAGAACGAATTTGGCTTATCAAAATATATATTTGGAAAGCTAACTCCGATACTCTTCTTTTAAAAAAAATAGAAGATTAATCAGAGTCTTGAGCTAGGAGTTATGGCATTTCTAAGTTGCTCTGGCTACTAAAAACGTGGATAAAAATTATGACGAATTTGGGTTGTTTTGGACAAAAGAAACACATCTAGGCCAAGATACTTGGATACCAACATAGCTATCTAAATAGAACTTATTCTAACCATCCTAACTAAGATGAATCCACTCTCTAACCATCCTAAAAATGAAATTAAAACACAAATAGCCTATTTGCATAAACACAAACACATGGGGTGTCCTATATTGAAAACTCCACAAGTAGGACACCAAACCTATTCAAACTTCCTAAAGAGGACTCCAAAGAGCCTCAAATTAAAATTTAATGGTTGTACATGCATAGGGGTGGATCCTATGGATTCAAATCTAACTAAAATGCAAGGAAAATTGAAATAGAGAGATGGTTATACCTATTGGAAGTAGGATCCCAATGATACACTCAAAGGACACGATTCCGACACGAAAGCTCCTCCAAAATGGACACCCTTTCTTGCTCCTTGCTCCCAATCTTTGCTAGCACCTCCTCCTTGGTTGAATGAGAAGAAATGACGGAAGATTGGAAGAAGAATGGAGGGATTTGGAGATCAAAATCAAGTGGGAAGCTCTCAAGTTTGGGGAAGAACAAATTTGGGAAAAAGAGAGAGGCAAGTGTGAAATGAAAGAGAGGGACATCTCTCCCCCTATAGGTGGCTGGTCATACATGCCCTAATAGGCCTATGTGAAATGTCCAAGATGCCCCTACAAGTCTCCTTTGGGTCAACTTAAGTCATGACAAGGTTTGTGGTCAAAAAGGTCAAGTTTAAGTCTCTAATTTAACCATTTTAAGCAAGTAGAATTAGGCTAATGACACTAACTTAATTATTAGGGTTTGCGGGCCATGCCTAACTAATCTTGGGGTCCCGACTAGAGTCTAAGCTACCCGGGTTACTAGCAGAAGTCGGAACGAGATGAAAATCGAACCCGATTTAACAAATCTCGTAAAATCAATATTAAAATATAAAAATTCCCAAAATATTAAAATATAAAAAATGAGCAAAATCACAATACATAAATTTAAATATTTTTAAAATAATCTAAAATTCACCAATTAATCAAAATCCTAAATAATTCAAAAGTCACAAAATGACCAAAATATTCTTAGCCTAAAAAGTGGTAATTAGCTAATCTAATCAAATGAGTTAGGCCTCCAAGGTCATGGTTAGTCTCTATGCTAAGAAGCTCTAAGGTTACACTAGCCAAAGAACAAAATCACAAAACACTAATTTAATGATATTAAAATAATTAAAATTTACCAATAAATCAATAACATGATTTAAACCTATTATTAAATAATCAATTTTATAAAAGTTCAAAATTATCCTCATTTTAGAAAAGTGGTGGTTACACCTTAGTAGATGTACCATCACCTCAGGAGCTCCCGGTTGATGAAGATTACTCCACTGCTGAAGAGGAGGAAAATGTGGTTATCGATGAAGAACATATCAATCCCAAGATCGATGAACCCATAATCTCTGAAAAACCTGAGATGTCAGGAGTGGCAGCAGAATTAATAGATCAAACTCCAATGACTCTGCCACTTCAGACTGAATCCAGAGCAGGAAGTAGTCAAGCTACTATGTCTGCAGAGACCCTGTCAAAGCTTCAGCCAGAGACAGTTAAACCTCTTGAGACGCCTCATGCTATACCCAGCTCAGGTAAATTTCTAAACATGATCTATTTGTCGTAGCTCTTTTGTATATTGCTAATACAAATGACATGTAAATTGCAGAAGATCCCACAGGGACTGTAGCAGGTGAAGGAAGCTCTTCTCACATCAGCGCTCAAGATGAAGTGCCTCCACCTTTTAAAACTGTAAAGACTCCTGCGGAAGTAGTAGCCACTCCAGGAGCCGTGGCAACTAACAAGTTCGTGGTGGCTTCCTTCGCGAAAGTTTTCTTCACGTTTCTGGAGCCCTTAGTTCATAGAGTGATGGATAGAGAAGATGTTCCTTTTAGTACAATCAGAACTCCTTCTTCATTCTTGATCGGAGGCATCCGCAGCCAAGGAGACGAGGCTCAGGCTACCTTTTTAGAACACATTTTAGATGAGCTGGAGGGCTCAATTAAAGCTTACAAGGAGCTAAAAAGAGGAGATATCGAACAACTAGTAAACATAGAATACGAGGCTATGGCTCGAGAGACAGAGACTAGTAAAGCCAATTTTGAAGCATTCTTGCTGGCTTTCACTAGACAATCCTTTGAACTAGACATTCAAATCGCTGATGCAGCTTCTATTGCTGAGAGTCATAAGAGTAAGGCTGCAGATGAAGAGAAGAAGGCTGCCGATCTGGAGGCTAAAATTGCCTAGCTTCAAGCAGAACTCAAGACTGTCAAGCAGAACTTAGAACAAGAAAGTCAATTGCATCAAGCTGCTGTTAATCAAATGGATGCTCTGAAGCATCAGAAGACTGAATTTGAACAGCTCCAAAATGAAGAACTAGCACGTCAAACTGCTGCTCTGCACCCATTTGATCCTGAGTCAGGAAGGGTTGAAGCCAGACAGCGAGTGCTAGATTCTCGTAATGAAAGAGTTCAAGTTTTGAAGAAACAAATTGTAGAACTTATTACTTATCCTTCAGAATAGAATGAGCAAAGTTTGTTGTCTTTTCCATTACAATGTATTTCTTTTTAAAATAGAAATAAAATGAGAAACTTTTTATGTGGTTCTATTACTTGTTGCATATCTTGTTATAGATATAAGTAATAGAATAGAAAATATATTCAGAGGTACTGGACATGATATATTTCTTGATTTAGAAAATAACAATATTTATTATATCTGCTCAGAGGTAATGTGGATGTGGCAGAATATAACGTTTAGCAATACTGTTATTTCAATAGACAACTTTATTAGAGGTACTAGGGACGTGACAAGTTGTTGATGTAGATAATCGGAATTCAGAGGTGTGAAGAACGTGAATTCTTTTTATTTACAATAAAGTAAATAAATTCCAAGACTAATGAATGAGTGAATGAACAGTCACTTCGGTTTTCTAGGAGGAGACATTGAATGAATAAACAGTCATCTAGATTCTCGAGGAAGAGAATGAATGAATGAACAGTTGGACTTCTTTTGAAGAAGAAAAGTCGCATCGGTTCTCAAAGTCGATCATCTAGTCGTTCTGTCTATAAATAGAATAAAACGTCTGTAGATATCGTCACCTTCTTTTCTTTCTGTACAAAATGTCTTCTGAAATTTGCTCACTCTGAAGATCGAAAATATGACTGAGAAGCCTCCTGCTGAGCCTCCGGTTCTTCCTCAGAAAGAAGTGGGCGAATGCTCGACTGTTCCTGTACCAGAGTAGGACCTGATTGCCAAGTTGGTAGATCCTGCGAAGACTGCTGAAGAGGAAGCTGTAAGAATGGTCGCCTGTGAGTTGCTAGTAGGGGTGTGCATCGGTCGGTGGTCGACCTATTTGGTCACAACCGAAGTCGAACCAAAGTTAATCGGTTTGAAATTAATTCCAATCGAACCAAACCAACCAACTGGTCGGTTCGGTTTTGAAACCGACTGACTTGGTTCGGTTTGGTTCGGTTCGACTTGGTCGATTTTGATCACAGAAAAAAAAAAGGACTGCCATTAAGTTAGGTATTGTTGCTTATTTTGTGGTATGGAACTCCAGTTAATCACATGCAAAAAAAATAGACTTCGTCCGATTTGGAAGTAACAGCTGCCAACCAACAACCCTTAGCATAAACCATTCAATTTCAAATTTCAAAAAGTCAGTACAATAAAGAAGATGTATATTATGGAGGAGTGACTTATATCAGAATCACCATACATGAAAATGTGCACAACAATTATACATGAGAAAGAGAAAAGAAGTGAAGTTTTCACTTTTCTTTTCATTCACTGCTGCTTAGTCCCAATTATTTAACACTAGCCTAGTAGTCTCGGTCTCCCCTACCAACCGGTCCAACCCAATCCTAATTATTTAATACTCACATAGGGTTTGGTTCGGTTCGATTTTAATCAGTTTTGGAATAACCAAACCGTGAACCGAACCAAACCGATCGATTTTAGAAAATATGTAGTCGAACCAAACCGATTGACCATCGATTCGGTTAAAAATTGATCGGTTCGATTTGGTTTAGTTCGATTTGGTCGGTTTGACTTAAATGTGCATAGCCCTAGTTGCTAGTGTGTTCAGACAACAAGATGTTTAAGTTGCTGGCAAATCATGTATTTAATAATGAAGGATCGGGTCCTCGTCCCCGTCCTTAATATTATTTAACTCTTTTATGCTTTTAAAATAAAATGAGTTTTATTTACATCATTTCTCTGAATGAAGAACATTTTAATTTTATACATAATACTTCTTGAGAAATTTTCCATTGATAGGCATCATAGCAACTCTGCCATCCATATCTGTTAATTGGTAGGCTCCATTTGAGAAAACCTTGTTTACCACATACGGACCTTCCTATTTTGCCTCGAACTTGTCTTTGCTCATATGGGTCATAGTCATAGGACGTATGACTGTAAGAACTAGCTCGCCTTCCTGAAATGTTTGCACTTTGACTTTGCGATTGAAAGCTTTTGAGATACAGGCTTGATAAAGTTCGATATGTTGTTGGGCCAATAGCCTTTTCTCATCGAGCGCCTCCAATTCTTGAAGCCGAAGACGATCATTGTTTTCCGTGGTAAGTTCATTAGCAATAGCAATTCTCAAGGATGGAATTTGAATTTCTAGTAGTAAGACAGCCTCGCATCCATATACCAGAGAAAAAGGTGTACAACCTGTGGGATTACGGACTGTGGTGCGATAAGCCCATATACATTCTCCAAGTTTCTTATTTCAATTACGTTTGTTAATAGAGACAAACTTTTTGAGGAGTTTGATGATAGTCTTGTTGAATGCTTCAGCTAGCCCATTAGCCGCAGGATTATAGGCCGTAGAAGTAACATTATTGATTTTGTTGTCATCACAGAACCTAGTAAATTTCTGGATGACGAATTATGGTCCGTTATCATGGATGATCCGACGAGGTACGCCAAATTTGTATATCATATGATGTTTGATGAAGTTAATGACACTACTAGTCTTCACTTCAGCTAAAGGTTTGGCTTCAGCCCATTTAGAAAAATAATCGGTTATAGCTAAGATAAACCGATGTCCTTTAGACGAAGGAGGATTGATTGGACCAATTACATCCATGTCCCAAGCTTCGAAGGGCCATGAAGCAGTAGTTGGGTAAAGAAATTTCGATGGTTGGTGAATAAAATATGCATGAATCTGACATGCACGACACTTCCTTGCATAGTCAATGGCATCTGATACCATAGAGGGCCAGTAGTAACCCATATGTCAGATACGATCCTGTAATTTAGGACCAGGCTGATTTGCTCCACAAACGCCATCATGAGCTTCGTGCAATATTTGCTTTGCTTCATCACCAGCAAGACATCTCAAGAGTAATCCATCAAAAGTTCTTCGAAAGAGGGTTTTGGTGGTATGATTATAATAGAATCGAAGCGATCGGCGACGAATACTTGTAACTTCTTTAGGATCTTCAGGTAGTATATCATGTACTACAAAGTCGTTGAAAGGTGCTCTCCAGTCTTCGCTGATGACATTGACTTCAGTTGAATTACTGACTTCAATGTTATGGTTTTTTTCAACATAAAACGGTTCTCTATTGGAGATAACAACCATTTTTTGTGTTTTGACTAGAATTGCCAAGATCGCAGCTAGGTTAGCTAAGGCATCAACTTCTGTGTTACATGCTCGACGTACATGTTCGATAAAGAACCCTTTGAATGAAGAAGCTATTCTGATTGCCGCTTCGTGGTATGGTACCAGATCTTGATGTCAAACTTCGTATGTGCCTCTAACTTGATCAACAATCAATTTAGAATCACCATATACTTCGAGATATTCAATATCAAGTTGTTTGGCTAATTGGAGTCCAATGAGCAAGGCATTGTATTCTGCTACATTGTTGGAGCACGACTCATCTAAGGAATAAGCCCTCTGAATAGCTAATCCATCTGGTGAAACAAAAACGATTCCTACTCCAGCGACAAGGTGCCTCCGGGTCCAATTCTAGAAGCTCCGTCAAAGAACAACTGCCAAGTAGACAATTCTTCTGAGATCATATTTGATTCCAATGTCTCATTTGGAATTTCGTCATAGAGTTTAGATGTTTCAGGGACAGGTTGAGCTGCTAAGAAGTCAGCAAGTGCTTGGCCTTTTACAAACTTTTGAGGAACATACACCATGTCATATTGTGCTAATAATTTGGCCCATGTAGCAAGCCTAGAATTGAGTGTGCTGGGCTTCTTCATTAGGACTCGAAGATGATTGACTCGAGAAATAACATGAATAGTTTGGCCGATAATGTAATGTCTTATCTTTTGAACAACAAACATTAAGGCTAAGCATTCCTTCTCCACAGGACTATAACGATGTTAAGCCCCAATCATCGTCCGACTAAGGTAGTAAATGGCTTGTTCATGACCTTCTTTGTTCTTCTGAGCCAGTAATGCACCCAATAAATGGTCTATTGCTCGGACATACATCAAGAAGGGTATTCCTGAGATCGGTGGTACAAGGACCGGTGGACTCATCAAATACCGCTTAATGTCATCAAATGCTCGTTGACATTCTTCTGTCCAAATGAAAGATATCCATTTCTTCATTAACTGAATAAATGGTCTGTAACGTCCAGATAAATTCGAAATGAACCTCCTGATGTATGCAAGTCGACCTTGGAATCCTCGTAGCTCTTTTAGGTTGCGTGGAGGACGCATCTCTTGAATGGCTTTGATCTTCTCGGTATCAACGTGTATACCTTTAGAGGTAATGACGAATCCGAGAAATTTACCACTAGAGACTCCCAAGAAAGACTTAGTGGGGTTCATTTTGAGTTGATGCTGGATGTGATCTTCCTTTAGACGACTTTTGACAGCAATATCGTCAACATAGAATTCGACAGTCTTTCGCAAATGATCTCGAAAGATAGTACTCATAGCCCGCTGGTAAGTTGCACCTGCGTTCTTAAGACCGAAAGGCATGACGGTATAGCAGTATACTCCGCGAAGAGTACGTAATGAAATGTGTTTTTCATCTTCAGGATTCATCCGAATTTGATTGTATCCAGAAATCC
>JANAVB010019797.1:3815873-3858373 GCA_029216955.1 Iris pallida | reverse complement strand
ATCTCGTGATTATCTTTCATATGGCAGTTCATTTATACGTAGTTGTTCTAGTGTTCGTGTTCGTAGTCATTTATCATGTTCCTGTTTCTTCTTGTTTATTTTCTCACGCATGATAAAACTGTTAGATAGGCATGTATATTATGTATCTTGTTATGTCCTCTGAGGACCTGATGATCTCCTCAGGTTTAGCGGTTGCATGGAGTTAGCTAGTAGTTCTGGGTGGCGGAGGATTTGCGATTCTTGTGGGTTTCAGATGCGATGATCCGCTTGTGGGATTGAGGTATCATTATTACGTTGTTATCCTTTCGTGATTTCTTACTTTATCATGTTTTCTGATTCAGTTTAGACTCTTGTTACTTTCTTTAGAGTCTTATCGGACATATATGCTAGTGGGCTGCAGACCACGACCCATAGTGTTCATTCATGTTTCATATTCTTATTGTGGATTGAGATATAGATTTGTTTGCCATGATTTGGCAGTATACCATAGCCTTGACAACGTTTACGTATTCGAGTCGGGCTGGAGTCCGTTCGATACGTAGCTGGCTTGCTCACGTGCTCGCGTCCGAAAAGCCGGTGCAGGTCGTGACAAGTTTTTTTGTGGCCCTTGCAGGTCAGAGCATATCGTACCGGTTACGTAACTGTACTGGTACGAGCCTGCGACAATGACTAAACCTTGGAAATCTCAATCCACACCACCTTGAAAATTCTCCTAGAAATTCTCTACGTCCTTGAAAACTCCATATTTGCTCTCGATTGTACTTCCTTGCTTTCCGTACCATTGATTCTCGTCCCTCTTTAATTAGAGGTGACGAATGATCGTGCTGTTTAGAATTCATCAGAAATTCTTAAATTATAGTATAATATTGCTTGATTATTGAGTTTTAATTTTTTTTATATAGATATGAGGATTTATAAATGCCATATGCCCTAGATACCCGTTGGTAGAATTGTTAACAACTAGTTAGTAGGATATACGATTTTAGTGGCCATATTTTGAGGAGTAGTGTGACCAAATATGGGTAGAAGTCCTCGAGATTTCGGAGTTACAAAATGGCTAGGAGGAGGATATAAAATATTTTTGAAATTAAATTTGAGGAGATTAAGGTAATAGTAGACTTTGAAGGAATAGTTATGAATTAGAATTTCGAGGATAAAATTATTTTTTAGGTGGACAGATTTGTAGCTCCCCTTCTCGAAAATTTTTTGAAATATTTTTTTATTATTTATTTGATATAAATGGTGATTTTTAGAATTTATAAATAATTATTTTAATTAATTATTACGGTAGATAATTTTAGCCATGGTTGAGTTTTGGAGTACCAGACGACTAGGAATCATGGCATGGATAGTGCAGTGACGTGCTTTGACTAGTGTATTAGCCCTGGTAAGGAAGGCAGAGCCATAGTGATGTCCTGACTAGAAAACCAGGCCAAGTTACGACTTAACCCCACCGATGAATTATTTATTTATTAATTAGATATATTGATTTTAGATGACCCGATTGTACCAACTTAGCCCGAACTGGGCCCGAACCGAATCCAAGCCTTTGTAGGAATGTAGTGAGACCAAAGACGACCATGTAGGCATATTTTATGTGTGTACAAATAGTTCCTAAATTATTTTGAGTATTGATGTGCATTTTTAGTTATCTGAATATTTGTACAAAATTGGTAATTGTATTATTAATATTGTTATATTGGTACAATTTTCTGAACCCGGATAAAGGTGAATAGTAAGGATTCACCAAACCACCATTTAATTATTTTATTATTATTTTATTATTTGTGGTGATTAATAAATATATTTATTACTATTAGATATTAATATTGATTATAATTAGAATATTTATTGTCTATGTGGAATTTATGGTATACATATATGTATAAATACCAGGAATATATATATATTATATAGACATGTAAATATATTTATATTTTATTGATATATATATATATATACATATATATAAGTTATATATATATATGAGGGTATGTGAACGTATATATATATAAATATGTATATATTATATATATATGTGTATGGGTATGAATATATGTATATATTATATATGTGTGTACATGTAAATACATATATAGATAGATATTGAATATGTGTATATATATATATATATATATATATATATATATATATATATATAAAATATATATATATATATATATATATATATATATATATATATATATATATATATATATATATATATATATATATATATATATATATATATATATACGTAAGTGATTGCATATATATATAGATATATATATATATAGATAAAAATATATATATATATATATATATATATATATATATATATAGATACGTAAGTGATTGCATATATATAGATATATATATTAGGCTAAGTATTAGAAATTAAGACTGATCCCGTAAGCAGTGGACCAAGCTGTGTATAGGCCCACAGGCCACGACAAGCAATAACCTGCGTATGTTTTCCCCAACCCGAGCAGCGTTCATATATACATTATATATATAGAGAGAATCGAGAGGGAGAGACTCGGAAACCCGAACCCTAACTCCACCTGAGACGTCAACCCCTAGCGACCCTTCTCTGCAATGGGCGCTGCCACACGGCCACCCTGGACCGCCGTACGGGCCACTGGAGGCCGGCCGAGTCGCCGGACGACGTAGAACCGCGCATGAAACAGAGTGCTCTGTCCTGATTCCAATTGAAGGTAACAACTTCTCTCTTTCGTTTCTCCCTCATTTTATAACAAAATTGCAATCCAAAAGATGTTTTGGAAAGCCCTCATGGTCGACTTCAAGACCGTGTATTTAGTTGTAGATTTCTGTCCATAAAATATGGGTGGAAAATTGAACAAAGTTTGAAAAAATTGGTTAAAGCTGAATCCACAGTTGTGTTTAAATCGCCAACTTGGAGGTCGTTTTCACATCAAACCGTGCGCCGTCTCGAGATGTCACCAACATGGAACTTAATGACAACATATACACGAGTAAAACCCTTCTTTTACTTTATTTTTATTTGCTGTAAAGTAAAAGTTATCGAGCCGACAACTTGAGAGAAAAACTGTTTAAATATAATACAAATATGGAATAATTCTTCCGATCCAACGTGCGTTCCGCCAATTTGGGCGACGTGGTCACGAACCGAAGGCATCGAAAGGTACGTAACGGCTTCATGGACGTGTGGGCTTTGACGGAATTCAAATTGGTCGCGTGTGCGCGACGAATTTGATGCGTATCCGTCAAAATTCACCGTATCGGCCTCTGCGCAAATTTTCCAATTAGTTTGTGCACGCTCGTCAGATCGAGACAAAACTTGCACCAACAGGACCGTATCATTTTTCTGGTCAGGTATGCCAAGTTTGGTCCAATTCTGAGACAGTTGATAAAATTGCCGTTTTGCGGGCCCCATGGTCCGACTCAACGGGTGATTTTGTGCACGACCCGCCAGAATCCAACTTTGGATATACGGTTGGGTTCGTATTGAAAAACCGGAACTGTTGACATGTAGTTTGACGAATTTAGAGACCATAAACTTTGGCACACTTTTCGGTGCAAAGCGGGTCCAACGACGGATACCGTTTTTGTCAGAAATTATCATTTTGCCCCTGTGTCCAGAATTCGACTTAAGGACTGGCAATCTTAGATAATTTGACTATTATGAGAATGTTGGCGATGTCTGTTTCATCTTTCGGAGACAATTATGAGAATGTTGACTATTATGAGAATGTTATCATTTTGCCCCTGTGTCCAGAGAGTCCACACTCGGGACGAGGGTGTTTGTCGTGATCATTGGCACTAGAGAGTCCACACTCGGGACGAGGGTTGACCAATTACACCAGAGAGTCCACACACGGGACGAGGGTGTCTTGCCGTGAGCTAACCAGAGAGTCCACACTCGGGAAGAGGGTTAGTGCTTAGTTCAAACCCGTGCGTCCACACTCGGGATGAGGATTTGGTCTTCCATTGATCTCGTGATTATCTTTCATCTGGCAGTTCATTTATACGTAGTTGTTCTAGTGTTCGTGTTCGTGTTCGTAGTCATTTATCGTGTTCCTGTTTCTTCTTGTTTATTTTCTCACACATGATAAAACTGTTAGATAGGCATGTATATTATGTATCTTGTTATGTCCTCTGAGGACCTGATGATCTCCTCAGGTTTAGCGGTTGCATGGAGTTAGCTAGTAGTTCTGGGTGGCGGAGGATTTACGATTCTTGTGGGTTTCGGATGCGATGATCCGCTTGTGGGATTGAGGTATCATTATTACGTTGTTATCCTTTCGTGCTTTCTTACTTTATCATGTTTCCTGATTCAGTTTAGACTCTTGTTACTTTCTTTAGAGTCTTATCGGACATATATGCTAGTGGGCTGCAGACTACGACCCATAGTGTTCATTCATGTTTCATATTCTTATTATGGATTGAGATATAGATTTGTTTGCCATGATTTGGCAGTATACCATAGCCTTGACAACGTTTACGTATTCGAGTCGGGCTGGAGTCCGTTCGATACGTAGCTGGCTTGCTCACGTGTTCGCGTCCGAAAAGCGGGTGCGGGTCGTGACAAGTTTTTTTTTGTGGCCCATGCAGGTCAGAGCATATCGTACCGGTTACGTAACTGTACTGGTACGAGCCTGCGACAATGACTAAACCTTGGAAATCTCAATCCACACCACCTTGAAAATTCTCCTAGAAATTCTCTACGTCCTTGAAAACTCCATATTTGCTCTCGATTGTACTTCCTTGCTTTCCGTACCATTGATTCTCGTCCCTCTTTAATTAGAGGTGACGAATGATCGTGCTGTTTAGAATTCATCAGAAATTCTTAAATTATAGTATAATATTGCTTGATTATTGAGTTTTAATTTTTTTTATATAGATATGAGGATTTATAAATGCCATATGCCCTAGATACCCGTTGGTAGAATTGTTAACAACTAGTTAGTAGGATATACGATTTTAGTGGCCATATTTTGAGGAGTAGTGTGACCAAATATGGGTAGAAGTCCTCGAGATTTCGGAGTTACAAAATGGCTAGGAGGAGGATATAAAATATTTTTGAAATTAAATTTGAGGAGATTAAGGTAATAGTAGACTTTGAAGGAATAGTTATGAATTAGAATTTCGAGGATAAAATTATTTTTTAGGTGGATAGATTTGTAGCTCCCCTTCTCGAAAATTTTTTGAAATATTTTTTTATTATTTATTTGATTTAAATGGTGATTTTTAGAATTTATAAATAATTATTACGGTAGATGATTTTAGCCATGGTTGAGTTTTGGAGTACCAGACGACTAGGAATCATGGCATGGATAGTGCATTGACGTGCTTTGACTAGTGTTTTAGCCCTGGTAAGGAAGGCAGAGCCATAGTGATGTCCTAACTAGAAAAACCAGGCCAAGTTACGACTTAACCCCCACTGATGAATTATTTATTTATTAATTAGATATATTGATTTTAGATGACCCGATTGTACCAACTTAGCCCGAACTCGGCCCGAATCGAATCCAAGCCTTTGTAGGAATGTAGTGAGACCAATGACGACCATGTAGGCATATTTTATGTGTGTACAAATAGTTCCTAAATTATTTTGAGTATTGATGTGCATTTTTAGTTATCTGAATATTTGTACAAAATTGGTAATTGTATTATTAATATTGTTATATTGGTACAATTTTCTGAACCCGGATAAAGGTAATAGTAAGGATTCACCAAACCACCATTTAATTATTTTATTATTATTTTATTATTTGTGGTGATTAATAAATATATTTATTACTATTAGATATTAATATGATTATAATTAGAATATTTATTGTCTATGTGGAATTTGTGGTATACATATATGTATAAATACCAAAAATATATATATTATATAGACATATAAATATATTTATATTTTATTGATATATATATATATATACATATATATAAGTTATATATATATATATATGAGGGTATGTGAACGTATATATATATATATATATAAATATGTATATATTAGATATATATATGTGTATGGGTATGAATATATGTATATATTATATATGTGTGTACATGTAGATACATATACATATATATATATATATATATATATATATATATATGCGTAAGTGATTGCATATATATAGATATATATATATTAGGCTAAGTATTAGAAATTAAGACTGATCCCGTAAGCAGTGGACCAAGCTGTGTATAGGCCCACAGGCCACGACAAGCAGTAACCTGTGTATGTTTTCCCCAACCCGAGCAGCGTTCATATATACATTATATATATAGACAGAATCAAGAGGGAGAGACTCGGAAACCCGAACCCTAACTCCATCTGAGACGTCAACCCCTAGCGACCCTTCTCTGCAATGGGCACCGCCACACGGCCACCCTGGACCGCCGCACGGGCCACTGGAGGCCGGCCGAGTCGCCGGACGACGTAGAACCGCGCATGAAACAGAGTGCTCTGTCCCGATTCCAATTGAAGGTTACAACTTCTCTCTTTCGTTTCTCCCTCATTTTATAACAAAATTGCAATCCAAAAGATGTTTTGGAAAGCCCTCATGGTCGACTTCAAGACCGTGTATTTAGTTGTAGATTTCTGTCGATAAAATATGGGTGGAAAATTGAACAAAGTTTGGAAAAATTGGTTAAAGCTGAATCCACAGTTGTGTTTAAATCGCCAACTTGGAGGCCGTTTTCACATCAAACCGTGCACCGTCTCAAGATGTCACCAACATGGAACTTAATGACAACATATACACGAGTAAAACCCTTCTTTTACTTTATTTTTATTTGCTGTAAAGTAAAAGTTATCGAGCCGACAACTTGAGAGAAAAACTGTTTAAAAACAATACAAATATGGAATAATTCTTCCGATCCAACGTGCGTCCATCCAATTCGGGCGACGTGGTCGCGAACCGAAGGCATCGAAAGGTGCGTAACGGCTTCATGGACGTGTGGGATTTGACGAAATTCAAATTGGTCGCGTGTGCGCGACGAATTTGATGCGTATCCGTCAAAGTTCACCGTATCGGCCTCTGTGCAAATTTTCCAATTAGTTTGTGCACGCTCGTCAGATCGAGACGAAACTTGCGCCAACAGGACCGTATCATTTTTTGGTCCGGTGTGCCAAGTTTGGTCCGATTCTTAAACAGTTGATAAAATTGCCGTTTTGCGGGCCCCATGGTCCGACTCAACGGGTGATTTTGTGCACGGCCCGCCGGAATCCAACTTTGGATATACGGTTGGGTTCGTATTGAAAAACCAAAACTGTTGACATATAGTTTGACGAATTTAGAGGCCGTAAACTTTGGCACACTTTTCGGTGCAAAGCGGGTCCAACGACGAACACCGTTTTTGTCTGAAATTACCGTTTTGCCCCTGTGTCCAGAATTGGACTTAAGGACAGGCAATCCTAGATAATTTGACTATTCTGAGAATGTTGGCGATGTCTGTTTCAGTTTTCGGAAACAATTGTAGATTTTGGACTTTATGGCGTACCAGTTGACGGTATCTTATTGGTTCTTCGCGCTGCCACCAGGCAAGTATACCTTGCCTCCCTCTACAGTTTTATTTACATGCATTTTATTTTAGTTTTTAGTCTTTGATTGTTTATGGATATGTCATTTTCATGTTATTTTCTGTGGAGTTGTTTTTATTACATATAGCCGTGTTCATGTTGGTCTTGTGGTTCACCCTTGGAGTTCTCGTCAGTACCTTGCTTGAGTCGTATTATAGAACGAGTACGTGTAAGTGGACTGCCATATCCTTGATTATCGTTTTACACAACCAGAGAGTCCACACTCGGGACGAGGGTTGTTTGGTGCACCAGAGAGTCCACACTCGGGACGAGGGTGTTTGTCGTGATCATTGGCACCAGAGAGTCCACACTCGGGACAAGGGTTGACCAATTACACCAGAGAGTATACACACGGGACGAGGGTGTCTTGCCGTGAGCTAACCAGAGAGTCCACACTCGGGACGAGGGTTAGTGCTTAGTTCAAACCCGTGCGTCCACACTCGGGATGAGGGTTTGGTTCTTTCATTGATCTCGTGATTATTGTTCATCCGACAGTTCATTTATACGTAGTTGTTCTAGTGTTCGTGTTCGTAGTCATTTGTCGTGTTTCTGTTTCTTCTTGTTTATTTTTTCACGCATGATAAAACTGTTAGATAGGCATGTATATTATATATCTTGCTATGTCCTCTGAGGGCCTGATGATCTCCTCAGGTTTAGCGGTTGTATGGAGTTAGCTAGTAGTTCTGGGTGGCGGAGGATTTACGATTCTTGTGGGTTTCAGATGCGATGATCCGCTTGTGGGATTCAGGTATCATTATTACGTTGTTATCCTTTCGTACTTTCTTACTTTATCATGTTTCTTGATTTAGTTTAGACTCTTGTTACTTTCTTTAGAGTCTTATCGGACATATATGCTAGTGGGCTACAGACCACGACCCATAGTGTTCATTCATGTTTCATATTCTTATTGTGGATTGAGATATAGATTTGTTTGCCATGATTTGGCAGTATACCATAGCCTTGACAATGTTTACGTATTCGAGTCGGGCTGGAGTCCGTTCGACTGGCTTGCTCACGTGCTCGCGTCCGAAAAGCGGGTACGGGTCGTGACAGATAGGATTTAGGTCTGCAACTTCTTTCTGTACTTCTCCATTGCCATCTACATATTTGAAACTTTGGTAGAGAGTAGAAGGTACAATGTTGTGTTCATGGAGGAACGGTCTTCCCAGTAAAGCATTGTATGATCCATGATTATCAATAACATAGAAAGTCACCTTGCTACGAAGATTGACGATTTGGAGTTTCAGGCGTGTCTTCCCTAAAGGCTCACTTCTTCCTTAATTGAACCCGAAGATAGTAGTGATAGTTGTAGAAAATTTGTGCACTGGGATCTTCAAGGCATCTAATAAAGACTTCGGCATGATACTAATAGCAGAACCGTGGTCAATCAGAATGCGATCGACTTTCATTGTGTCCACATATCCCGTAAAGTAGAGAGGACGATCATGACGATTATCTTCTAACAACATGTCGTCTTGTGTAAAAGTAATATTAGGTATTAATTCAAATACACTATAACAATGTATACAGCTGACAAGCTTTTTTTAGGCTTCTTAAGAAGTGCAAGACAAGCATCAGCCTGTATCAAGACTTCACTTAACGTTTCTCGAGTTTCTTTTGAGAGACGTAAAAGTTCAAAAATTGATAATCTCGCTGGAGTGTTAGCCAATTGAGCTAGTTTGTCAAAATTATATGACTTTTCAAGTCCGAGAGATGAGGACTTTTTCAATACTTTATCAAAGCAGACAGGTTGTTTTCCCTTGTCTGCTGATGTTGGTTTGAGAGGAGTTGGTTCCACTACCGGCAAGGATGTAGATGGTACATTCTCTGCTGGGGAAGATGATACAAGAGGAATATCAGGAGAAGGGGCAGGATTCTCTTGAGTTTCGGGATATTCTCGAAGATAAGGCTTCCCAGATCTGGTGCCGTTTAGAATTTCTTCTTCTGCTACCGGTTCAAAGGATATCATGTTGCAGCTTTTGGATTTAGTTTTGGAGCACTTCTTTTGATTGGAAGGGGAAGGCGCTTCAAAATTTGCTACTAGATCTGGATGAATTCACATAATTTTTTCTTTATTAGTGGACAGTGGAACAAGACCTTCATTTTGGGGAGGTGAAAGATTTACGATCTCGAGAGTAGCCCTTGGAATGGGGACAACACCATCTTGCACTAGTTGTGGTAGAAAATCACTAAACTGTACAGAGACGACATTGGCGTCACAGTCTTCTCATCCTGTTGGAGGGTAACTGCATCAGAGTTGACCATTTCTTAGATTTTACCTTTGAGCACGTAGCATGCTCTGGTTGGATGCCCTATAAATCTATGATAAACACAATATTTAGGGTGGTCAGTCTTACCTACTTTCTCTCGCCGTTTTGCCTTCGGCAGTTGGAGCTTATTGATTTTGATTAAGCAATCGAAGATGCTCATAATATCATCTTTATCAAAAGAATACTCTTCTTTTGGATGGGGTATTCTGTGGTGGTGCTGATGGAGTGGGTGCCGTCTGAGCAACATTAATAGTCAACGACTCCTTACCCTTGAGATTGATGGCCAATATTTCTTTACCCTTGCGATTGTTCTGGCGATTATTACCACCGGGTGTGGAATGTTCATCTTGGTTAAGATGAGTTATTTGAACTCCTAACTACTTGAACTTCTCAGCGCTAACCTCTGTCGCCTTGGCATTCACAATGAAAGAAGGCCAATCTTAGAATTGTATTGATCCCGTCCATATGCTGATGATAGGCAACAAGTTTGATTTGCAAGTGTCTATTGTTACAGCAGATGGAGTTTCTAGAGGCATTTTAAGTGCTTCTCGACGGAATCTTTCAATGAAACTCTCCATCGATTCATTGTGTCTTTGTTTAATTTTGACAAGGGCAGACATCGTCATATCGTTGACTCCCTCATAGAACCGTTCCAAGAATATTTTCTTAAAATCGGCAAATGAAGTTATGCAGCCATCAGGCAAGCTACGGTACCAATCATATGCCGTACCGGCTAAACAACCGACGAACACCCTGGTAAGGTGAGCATCATTTGGCTGCAATTAGTCAGTCATCACCTCAAAGTGATTGATGTACTGACTTGGAGAAGTGCTGCCATCAAACAGCATAAGGGTGGAAAGCTTGTACTTGGGAGGAAATTGAACCTCCTTTCATTCAGCAGGATAAGGTTGTTTTATTCCAAGTCTTTGTAGACCATCCTTCTGTTTAAAGGTCTCAAACTGAGTGCGTAAGAGTTTTACAGCCTCATTAGCATCCCCTAATGTCTGGGAATTAGTGGGTTGATTTGAGTTGTTAGAAGGAGGAACAACATGATAATTACCACCCCCAGCACCAGACTGACTGGGAGTAGCTTGAATTGGTACAAAAGCAACCTGGGGAGGAGGTACCCCCAGACCAACAGTAGCAGGTACAGAGGATGCTATGAGCTCGGGATTTATAGCAGGATTTATAACCGGTGGCACTGCATGTTGAGCCACGATTATAGTGTGCATACTTGCGACCATTTCAGCCATGGTCTTCAGTTTTTCTTCTAGTGCAGCAATTCGTTGCTCTTGACTGGCTGAACTAGAACCATCTTGGTCTTCTGTAATGGCATATGCTGTCACCTCTCTTGTCATTATTGACGAGATAGTTTGTTCAGAACTTTCACTATCTGCGTCAAAGTCAGACAAAGAATCTTCTCTCAGATAAGTAATGGGAAAATTTTCCTGAGTGAAGACATCCTGATCCGAGTTCCGATCTTTCGATCTGGTATGTTGAAAAACCCTTTCACTGGATTCGCGGAGTTGTCCCAAGTACTGCTGACTCAGATTGCGAGACGTGCCACACTTTATGGATTTTCTACCTCCAGTGTCTCGGAAAGTCATATTGACAGAAGCATATAAAAACTCACCTTCATCTCTCGTCATGGGTTCAAAAATTGAAGTATAGTTCAGCCGATCGAAGACAGATCATTTAGCTGATTGGCAACAACACTTGATGACTACTTCATGAAGGCAGTAGCGTTCTGATGGATGATTCATAGGTGAGTGAGACATCTCTGTGATCTTCTGTCTTTGTGTAAGACGTTCTCGGAGATCAGTTACTACTACGGGACGAGAAGAAGTCGTAGGAACATATTCCTTAATGATGTTAGGAATATGACTCCGGTTCTTAAGATTTTTAATTTCGTGAGTGTACTAAGTACTTAACTCGTTGGCATAAGTGATTGGGTCCTTCTTTTCAAACCTTTGTTTCTGGTGTAAATTGGCCCTTGTCATAGAATTCTTACGTTTTACCGAAGTTGATACTGATTGACGTCTGTTGAGATAAGCACGTAAATTAAAGAATTCTGCTCATGGTGCATCTGTTTGGGATACCAGGAACTTTCCTTGCTTGGATCTTGAAATATACAAAGTTGGAAGATCTGGAGCAGTTGCCATAGGGGTAGGCAAAATGCCTCTTTGATCAGTACTCTTCCCCCTGGCAGAATTTGAAGATCTCTGTTTAGGGGAATACAATTTGATATATCTTCTTCTGAGTCATAGACTAGGGAAGATTGAGAAAAGTCCAAATGGTGCTTTTCTTTATTTTGTGAAGGGTTAGCTAAAAAGCGTTTCCCTATGTTTGTTGTGGAACCACCTTAGGCGCAGGTTGCGCCAGTTGAGGAAGTGTCAAAGGACCCTTCCCTTTGTTCTGTCTAGTACTAGCACTAGAAAATTGTTTCTCCAAGTTCAGAACTGGAGAAGAAAAGGGAATAGCCAAAAGACTAGTTCTCTTAGGTTGCGCCAGGGCAACATGGTATGCAAACTGTGCCTGAGCAGCATAGTACTTAGGTTGCGCCATAGCCAAATGGGCTACTGGTTGCGCTTTAGCAG
Organism: Iris pallida; assembly: GCA_029216955.1. Lineage (NCBI taxonomy): Eukaryota > Viridiplantae > Streptophyta > Magnoliopsida > Asparagales > Iridaceae > Iris > Iris pallida. Next base: position 3,845,924 of record JANAVB010019797.1, on the reverse strand, counting down.
CAGGTTGTGCCTTGGCAGCAAGATGAGTTGACTGCACCATGGCAGCAAGGTGAGTTGACTGCGTCTTGGCAGCAAGATGAGTGGGTTGCGCGCGGGCAACAGAAGCAGAGTGAATAGACTGCACCTTGGCCGCAGCACGAGTGGACTGCGGCTTGGCTACAGAGGGAGTAGGTTGCGCACAGGCAACAGAAGCAGGCTGCACCTGAGCCACAGAGGTAGATTGCATCTGGGCAACAGAGGCAGGTTGCGCCTGAACAACAACAACTGTGAAAGATTTAGAAGTCCACACAGCTTTGTTCTTGGTGATAGTCACAGCGCGTTTGTTGCTCTTCTTATTGATCATATCCTCATAGGCTGTCTGGTTGACTTGAACAACCAGAGTCTTCTGCGTCTTGTCGATCGACGCAGTATCACATTGAGTTGTCACCTTCTCATCGGAGGAGAAAGTCGTCCCTAGCAGAGTCGCCATTTTGTTTGCAAAAAACAAAAGTTTGATTACAAACTTAGAAAAGAGTACAAGAGTACAATAAATTCTGGAGAAGTACAACTTTAGGAATCTGATCAGAAGATGATCACTTTATCCCTTGGACAATATTAATTTGAAGACTAGAGCCTCTGGAGAATGCAGCAACAATTTTGCAAGAGTTCTTGATCTCTCCTCTGCTTTGGTAATGATTGGAAATCTATTTAAAGAGTTCTGGAAATAACTGTTTTAGCAGTTATTCTGATGTGCGCAAGGTTGAACTGCGCCACTTTGGGTTGCGCTAACCTTAAATTGCACCAACTTCTATTCAGTTACACAAACATGTACTAACTGTATTTAGACGCGTGGCATCATATGATTAACATGTGCATGGTCGTGTACAGAGTAGTGGACACATTTTTGAGAGATTAGTGACATGTGCGCCACGTCATCCTGCTTCAGAACGTAAGTTGTCTCAACTTTATCAGGTTACGCGAGCTTCAGTCAACGAGTCAAACTGTGCTTCATTGGGTTGCGCCTAGGCGCAACTCAGTGCATAGGCACGTGGTCAGCATTTAAGTGTGTGAGGAGAATTTGTTCAGATTGTGCCTAGGCGCAACTCATAGAGTGCACGGGACAGCTGTCATCAAATCATAACAGATCGTCTCGAGCGCCGCACTTTACGGGATTCGAAGAGATTTTCTTCGTTCACCGTGCTGTCAGTTGTCAGTGCCGTCAGTTAATGATGGCAATTATTTGTCAGACGCCACGTAGATTTTGGCGTAATGTGATGGGGCACAGTCTAATATTTGGTACAGCCTAAACAATGGCGCAGCTTGATCTTCGAGCTTTATAATAGTGGCGCAGCATGATTCTTGGGGCGCAACTTGATTTTTGAGCAATAAAAACATGGCGCAACTTGATTTTTAGGCTCTATAACTATCCAATCAATTGACGAGCCACAAAAGTCAAACTCTCACAAGTCTCCGGAGGCTAAAACAGATATTACCAACGTGTTTAGAATAGTCAAATTAGCTATGGTAGCCTACCCATGAGTCCAATTCTGGACACAGGAGAAAAACGGTAATTTTGGGTCAAAACGATGTATGCCGTTGGACCTGCATTGCATCGAAAAGCATGCCAGTATCTACGGTCTCTAAAATTGTCAAACTATATGTCTATGGGTTTGTGTTTTGATACGAACCCAACCGTATGTCCAAAGTTGGATTTCGGTGGGCTGTGCACAAATTCGTCCGTCGGTTTGGATCGCAGGCCAGCCAAAACAGCGTGTCGGTTGACCTTCTCAAAAATGGACCAAACTTGGCATACTAAACCCAAAAATGACAAGGTCCTATTGGCGCAAGTTTCATCTCGAGTTGACGAAAGTGCAGAAAGTAATTGGCTAGTTTGCAAAGGGGCCGATACGGGGTATCTATACGGATACGCATCAATTTCGTCGTGCACACACTATAAAATCGAGTTCCGTCGAATATCACACGTCAACAACATCCATATACATCTTTTGATTCTCATGGTTTGCGACCACGTAGCCCGGTTTGTCAGGGCGCACGTCGTATCAATGATTTTCACAAAGTTTCTACTGTTTTGAAAATAGGTTTTTGACAGTTTTGAGGAACCGATTTCTCGGCACATAGTCGATGAAATCGACTTCTGCAAAATGCGTTGCGAAGCCCTATAGATTGTCTTTAAGTCTCTTTAAATCAATTTTAAAAGTTTGTAATGTACTATTTGAAAAATAGAGTTAAACAGGGGCTTTGGCTTGTGGAAATCTGCTATAACGATCGTGACTTTTCCCAAAGTTTTTGGATTTTTCATGAGATGCACAGGCAATATTCTATCTACTAGGATTGGTAGAGGGTCAACCATGCTCTCCGAAACAATTTACAGTTCGAAAAATGGTTGAGTATTCAGGAAAAAAACTTGGAAAGAATAGGGTTACCTTGCGCTGCTGTTGCTGTGTGCACTGTGGCTGTTGCTGCCATTTTACTACATGCATAGCGGCTCTGGCCGCGCGTCTGTCGGCCGACGGTGGCCCGCTGTGGCGCGTGATAGCAGGGGTGTCGCTGGAAGGTTAGGGTTTAGGTTTTGCCTTTTCTTCTCCTTCCCTCTCGATATTTATAAGCGGCTATCCTTAAGGGGCGGGCTTGGTTGTATCAGGAGTCGGGTGGTGGGGGGGTGGGGTTAGCTACTGCTGCTTTCTTTCGTTTTTTTTCTCTTTTTGTTTTCCTTTTTCTTCTTCTTCTTTTCTTATTTCTACACATAGCCTTCTATATATATAAATACACCTATATATGTCCACATAAATATTTCTATATATGTAAAAATACTATATAAAATCCTCCAGTCTTAATAATGCTTTTCCTAATGTAGGGTGTTGCAAATAAAATATGTACATGCTAATATTTATTTTTATAAGAACGAAATAATAGATAATAATAAAGATATTTTTATACTAATTATAGGATCCATAATAAAATGTAATAATGATAACAAAATACATTAAACCAATAATAGTATAGTGTTGGGTGACACATTGTAGACCTACTTAATTGGTCCACCAATAATCGTGCAACTATTATAAATACCATATACATATTAATTAACAAATATTTAGAAAATATTTGTCAATCCAAAAATAAAATATGAAGTATATGCATCAACTTAAAATATGTCTACATGGGCACCTTTGGTCTAGGGCTTGGTTTGGGTCTAGTCCGGACTTGTTGGGTACAACCGAATTTCCTAAAGTCATAATATTAATAAATAACTAATTAAATCATCTATAGGGGTTAAGTCGTAACTTTGACTAATTTTTCTAGTTGGAACACACCTATGGCTCGGTCTTCCCTACCATGGCTAAAATACTAGTCAAAGCATACGGCTGCACTATCCGTGCCATGATTTCTAGTCATCTTGTGCTCCAAAACTTAACCATGACTAAGGCCTTGTATAATAATAATAAATTAATTAACTATTTATAAAATTCCAAAAATTACCATTTAATTTAAATAAATAATAATAATAAAATATTTTCAAAATTTTGGGAAGAGGGGTTACACGTCCTGATGTTAAGTGTTTGCATATATGCTAGATATCAAGCCAATCATAAGGAATCACACCTATGCGCAGTTGAGCGTATCTTTCGATACCTTAAAAAAAACTTCTACCGTCGGCTTGTGGTATCCCAAAACTAAATTATTTGACATAATCGGTTATTCTGATACAGATTTTGCCATATGCAAAGTAGACCGTAAAAGTACCAGCGATACATGTCATTTCCAAGAAAAAGCTTTAGTCTCTTGGTTTAGCAAAAAACAAATTTCTATCGCATTATAACCGACTGAAGTTGAGTATATCGCTTTCGGTCGTTGTTGTACTCAAATTTTATGGATGAAGCAAACCCTAGAAGACTACATTCATATTATACCCATTTTTTGTGACAATACTAGCACGATTAATTTGACTAAGAACCCAGTATGTCATTCATGCACTAAGCATATAGAAATACGTCATCATTTTCTTCGTGATCATCAACAACATATAGATATTTGTCTAGAATTTATTGACACAAGTCATCAACTAGCAAATATTTTTACAAAACTATTAGCTGAGGGTTGCTTCAATTTTATTCATCGTCAGTTAGGTATTCTTGATATCGTCTTGGAAGCATAATGAATTATGTCCTGTAAATGACTTGATATTAATTCAAATATTTTATTAAATCAAAATTATTTTGGGTACAAGCCAAAAGGGTTCTTCTGTCAAACAAGTGATACGATACACTAGTCTTCGGACTACTGCTAGCTGCTATCCGCTCCTATAGCTAACCCAAGATAGTTGAAATCTATTAAAATTTCTATAAATTTTATCTTTCATTTTATGTACATGATTTAAATGTGCTAGCCTAGATATAAGGAGACCGAACTCTGTCCGAGTTCGGCCCGAACTAGGTCTCTGTGTATCAAGTAAACCGAGAGCAGGCATCATATTTTAAGTTGCCTCTCCTCATATCAAAACCCTACCTTTACCTGAGAGCAGCCGACCCCTTTCTTCTTCCTCCTCTAAAAATCTCTTTCCAAACCCTAGATCTCCAAACCCTAACCCTAGATTTCATCTATTTTAGGGTTTCTATCTCCAAGATCAAGGATTTGTGCCTATTTCAGGATTCTCTTCAACATTCACTTGAGGTATAATCTCTTACTCTCTTCAATTTTTATATGGCACCTAGGTTGTCTTCCAAGAAAAAGAAGAGAATGAATGAAGCTTCGTCTTCAAATCCATCTCAAGATCCTTTTGAGTCCCTATTCAGTCCTCAACCTGATGAGGATGATTTTAATAGTTTATTATTTAGAAACCTAGAAGTTTCCAATGTATGGTTCGATGATTTCCAAAAGCAAAATATTTGTCCAGGCAATGTCATTAGTTTTACTATCTTTCCAGAATATTTAGCTACTCTTACCGCTCTAGGACTTCATGATCTTGCTTAATTGCTAATCCAATTTATTCCAATACTATATGTATGTTTTATTGCAATTTGCAACACACTCATGGCACTATCTACACATCTATCTGCGGTATCGATATTGACTTTGATGATGACGATCTAAGTGAGATGCTCTAGATTCCCAAAACTGGCAATGCCCTCGTCGACATTACCAAAGTCAATTTCAGTAATGACATGAATCTAGAATCTTTAAGGATGCCATTTGTGATCCGTTTCCTAGGCCTCCAGGATGCTTGATGTCCAAATATCTAAACCGACACTTCTATGAGATGCATTGTATCATCTTTTCAACTATTCTACCTAAGAAGGGATCCAGTGACGAGATTATGTACATAGAGATGTCAGCTTTTAATACATTCATTTTGGTATTCCTTTTAGTCTCCCGAAGACAATGATTCAGCTATGGTAAACTATGGCAAGAAAGGGTGCATCCTACCGTATATTATGTATTCTACCGATCTTCTTTCTTAGGTTTGACATTCCTTTAGACTCTTGTCCCTTTGATGACATACCATCCTGTCTCCTTCGAGCCCGTAGGACCCGACCTCTCATTTGCTCCACATTCTGATAAGGCCGGTGATGAGAATGTCCAACCTGATGTTTATGCACCCCCTCCTCCTGCTGCTGCTTCTTTTCTTGATCCTTCTCATGTTGCTGAGGCCCCTGTCTCACTTGATGAGATTCGCACTATGATAAGAAAGAACTTTTGTCTTGAGGATGAGCGTCAAAGTGCTGATCTAGAGCGTCACCGCCAAACAGACTTCAGGACCACTCTTCAGGCCTAAGCTCTTGGGAACTCTATTGCGGACATGCAATGGAGTTTGGCACATGCACCTGGTGACCCTATTCCCTATATCTATCTCCCTCAGTTCTTCGATTACAGATTCGAGGATCCAGAGGCTCAGTGCTACTTCATTCCTGGATCTGCCTATTATGATCCGAACCGATCTGCCGAGACTGGTGATGATACATCTTGAGGGTTATTAGGATTTGTGGTGTGTTTATTTGATATGTGATGGTTGATGATATTAGTAGTTGGCACTAGTTAGTTGCATTTATTTTGGTTTGTCTTAGACATTTTATGCACTCTGGTTATGTAGTTTGATTATGCGAGTTATGCATTCCTTTTAGCACTACCAAGTATTGAACTTTGCTTTTGTTTACATTTTTATTATCGTATCATTTTCTATTTGTCTTTGATACTTTGCTACATTTGGATGTTTCACTTTTCTTTGTTGTTATATGCTCTTTAATTGTGGAGGAGCTCACATTTTGATCGAACGACAAAGGGGGAGAAAATTTCCAATATACCAGACAAAAGAGGTAAATATGGTACCAAAGGTAAAAAATTTAATTATTTGGTATCAAACTTGGCGTTTGTCAATTATCAAAATATGTGAGATTGTTGGCCCATTGGTCTGGTCACACCTGATTTTGATAATCGACTAAAAACTCCAGCTCAAAATACACAAATAATATACAGGTACGGTACTGCTGCTGAACGACTACAACCTTGCTACTGTACTTAGTCAGAGTCTTTGCCAACAATAATCGAATCACTGATCAAGAAATTTTTTCCTACTTTGTTATATAATTTTCAATTTATTGAGTCTAGGAAAAAATATACGATTGATCGAGATTGTCACCTAGCTCTGCTATAAAAAGTCTATTACCAAAATAAGCCTATCCAATCATTTATTTGATCAGTTTATTCATTAAACCTAGTCCACTTACCAAATAGCCCATAAACCCACAAAACTCAATTCTTTATGACCGATTCTAGAAATGGGGAAACCGAACCCGGACAGAGTTCTGTCCAAAATTGGACTGAACTCGGTATCCCCTGACTCAGTTCTCGAGGGAACAGGTCACCCTCAAGAATAGGCTCTAAATGTTCTAATATTTTAACGTTGGACTATCGAACTCTGCCCGAGTTTTGTCCAAGAAAACACTATAAATAGAGGAGAGTTCTTCATTCTGTTCACTCATTCCTATTCTCTCTCCTCTATTCATTTAAGTGTTCTATCAAAGCTTTTCACTTTCAAATCTAAGCTTTACAGCTCGTAGCCAAGCCAGTGCCAATTTTGGTTCAAACTAGAAGTTTGCACGAGTTGTACAAAAGGCTTGAAAACATGTCAGTTTTTATCCAGTTCCAGAAGTCGGCAAGTCCTTCGGATTAAAGGCTTGCAATTTGAAGTAGTGATCTTCGGAAAAAAAACAAGTGTTGTAAGGAGCTGCAAGCACTTCAGATTTAAAGCTTGTGTTTCACGAGATAGTGGATTCAACATCGAGGTAGAATACTCGAGATTGGACTAGCCCTTTCAGAGGAAAACTAGTATAAGCCTTGGTGTTTACGTTTGCTTCTCCTGAACTTATTTACATAATGCATTTATTATTACTGCCTACTTCATATCAGTTTTATTACTGTCGTTAATAGTTTTGAGTAGTAATTTTTATTTTGCTGCACACACGCACTCTATTCACCCCCAGAGGTGCTTAACATTCCTACATGGTATACAACATTCAAGTTTTGGCAAAGGAAAATATTACGATGTCAAGCACTTAAATGTTGGAACTTCTTCCCGAACTTTTGTTGACAAAAAGAAGAGTTCCACTCACCAAAAGGACTCTATGCACATGGCATCTAGGAAGGACTGTCTTCAATATACTTTCTTTCCCTTCTTATACTATGCGTCTTGGAGAAGCTTAACAGCATGCGCCTACTGTCAAGTAGTTTAAGGCGTATAAAGAAAAATCCCAAGGGTATGTGCCTCTTCGCATCATCGTGCAGAAGATGGCAAATTGTACAAGGTGGAGTCTAGGCGCCCTACTCATGCATGCGCCATTCGTTCACATGTAGTGGATTCATGCACATTGCTTCACAATGTGCACAAAATGAGTCCACATGCCACAAACACTCAAGACCTAAGTACTAGGACTTCCCATGTACATTAAATATATAGAAGAGTTCAAACATCAACATCCCTATGCGCAGATTCTGTCCATACGCATATTAAGGAGGTGGGGGTAAAATTTCCTACGATTGATTTACGTGATGTACTTTGGTACAAACGTAAGTTAAAGGATATTTCTTCAATCACGGTAGTGTCCTCTTAAAGGCCCTCATGTGCGAAGATTATTATCAATTGCTACTGTTCAAAGGCAGTTGATCAACCAGCAGTCTGTGTTTCAGAGACTGTAATCAGACATGACAAACGAATAGAGTTTTGGACCGACAAATTTTAGATAATGAAGATGAATTACCAATGGCTTCGGTTTATACAACATCAAGCTAAGGGAGTGATCTGGCTTCTTCATCCTTTTCATCTAGAGGAGGTCAGTGACCTTCTTCACCGGAAGGAGTCTATTAAGGAACTTGGTCTCGACCGAGACATTCCTCTGACATCCTTCAAGGATATAGTAGTGTTGTTCCTCTGACTGGGGGTAGTAACTGTTAGGGTTATATACTAAAAGCGTCACTTTTGTATTAAATATATATTTCTATTATTTTTGAATGAGAATCATATGGGCAAATGTTGGCATTTTATATTTGTTATATGTTAATACAAGTGTCTGATATTCTACATTGTAGATAATATGGTGTATGGTGACACTCAGAAGATCATATTATCAGTCCCTTGTATAATATATAAATGGTTCACAATCTAGATGGATTTGGACAAACTATTGGTAAGGTTGTAGTGTAATATGGAATTAGTCTATCTTGACTATAGATTTATATTAGTGCACTTTGTGTGTATTGAACATTACCACTTTGAGGTTGTTTTCGTTGTATTGACTACATAAGAGAACAATTACCCCTGTTATTATGGATGCTTGTGCTTTTTAATCTGGATATAATAATAGACATGTATATGTAGTGTGCATTACTTTGATTCATAAAAGAGTGAGATTCATAACAAGTCAATAACCTCTATGAATTGGGTAATGACATTATGTGTATGATGGGCTGTTGATTATAAAAGGAATTAATATCCCGATATATCGGGTTGATGATATCCTCTTATGGAACTCATAAGGATTGTCATGTAAACCTTGCAGGTGGATTATATCCAACATGACAAATAAATTAAGTGGTACTACTTAAGGATAAAAGATGTCGATCAATGTAGTTGTCAGTAGTTTATCTTGGTTGACGGACATTCGATATCTTAACATGGGGAGACAAATAAGGATATAATAAGAAAGTGGCCATAAACGTAATTTGGGATTAGGAAGGTAGTGCAACATTAGCTCTTTAGTGGACCGAGCTATTGTTAACAGGCCTGGGTTGTGTGTTCGGGCTGAACACAGGATACCTAGACCCATTAAGAGACCTAAACCTAATTTCTCCTTACGGTCCATGCCGTAGCCTATATATACCCTCTATTCTTTGGCCGTCATATGTATCAAAAGAGGATCATTTTAATTTTTAATTATATTTTATTTTAATATTTATGGCATTTTTATATTTATTTATAATTAGTAATTAAAAATATAAAAATTTCTAAAATAAAAGAAAACTAGCAAGTGAAGTATTGATTCTTAATATATTGCTTGCAAGTTATTTTTACTAAAAATACTTCTGAGCATTTTTGAGTTATTTGTAATTTAAAAAAATTATTATGATATTTTATTTTTATTATTAAATAGCTCGTATTAGTTTATGATTACTTTATTTATAGTACATATAGCAAGTAATTTCTATGGTCAACATGAATAGGTACCCTTGTACCAAGAATACTTATGTTGGGTGATTATTTTTTCTTTCCTTTTTTTTAATTATTAGCAAACTTTTATTTATTTAAATTGAGTGGTAAGTAGAGATATATGTACATTTATATCTAATTTATATCATTTATACACCTAAGTATATCTAACAGTATAGATATCACTATAGGCTGGATTTACCATGCGAGTTGAGAAAACCTTTTCTCCAGACCCCTAGTCGCACGCCACAGCGAGTTTTTTTTAGAAATTTCTTGATCCCAAACTCACTCGTTTTGTAACCAAATCTATCTGGATTTTTCATGTCCCAGATTCAATTCTCTTCCAATAGATATACGAATTCCGTTTAAAATAAGATTCAAATCGATCTAGAAATAGAATTTAAATTCCCTATATTATCGTTTGAAATAAAATCTAAACGAAAGCTAAATCCCTTGTGTGATCGTCCATAGCAATCTCTAAGCCTCAGTCTTCTTCCTATAAACCCCCCGCGACCTACTTCCACCGCAGTCGATCACCTGCACGCGGGCGTTCGCCGCTGCTAGCCGCCGGACCAACCCTAAAACAAAGAACACTCTGTTCCCAACCGAACCAAGGTACTCATGTTCATCACCGTCTTTCTTCTTTATCTTGTAGTCAATCCATGCACCAATCAGTCCGTCGTAAACCCAACATATATGACTACAAGACCTAACAAATAGTTTACTTTTAGACGCCCTAAAACCTAGGGGAAACGAGTCGAAAACTTGGTAAAAAACAACATTGATATGCTCTGTTTATAACAGTTTTGATACTATTTTGGAAGATATATTGTGACTAGTTCACTATAAATTTTCCAAAACTAATTAAAGATAGTGATAGATAACCTATCGGACTTCACAAATCTTTTGTAGATTCGAATTTCGTCGACTGTGCGTCGAGAAATCGATCTTCCAAAACTGGCAAAAACTGTTTTCAAAACGGTAAAAAAAATTAGAAAAGTTATCGATACGGCGTGTGCCCCGACAAATCGGACGACGTGATCGTAACCCATGAGCATCAAAAGACGCGTATGGACGTTATCGACGTGTGGGATTCGAGGAAACTCGATTTCGTTGTGCGTGCACGACGAAATTGTGACGTATCGGTCGAGATACCCCGTATTGGCCCTTTTGTAAACTAGCCCTTAACTTTGTACACGTTTTTCATCTCAAGAGGAAAATTGTGCCAATAGGACCGTATTATTTTTTCGGTCTTGTATGCCAAGTTTGGTCCGATTCTGAGAAGGTCGACCGGAACGCTATTTTGGCGGGCCCGCGACCCGATCTAACGGACGAATTTGTGCACAACCTACCAAAATCCAACTTTGGACATACAGTTGGGTTCGTATCGTCAAACTGGACTCGTAGAGATAGTTTGATGACTTTAGAGATCGTAGATACTGGCACATTTTTTAGTGCAAAGCGGGTCCAATGACGGACATCATTTTGATCCGAAATTACGATTTTGCCTCTGTGTCCAGAATTGGAATTTCGGGTAGGCATTTTTAGACGTATCTTTTATACCAAAAATGTTCGTGATATTTATTTCAGCTTTTGAAGACAAATATGGGAGTTTGACTTTTGTAGCACTGAGTGGTTGGACGTTGTTAGTTTTGCGTGCTACCCTAACCAATTGGACGATTCTGAACGCAATGGTACCATCTGTTTCACCAGCTAAGGACCTCAGTTGAGTACATTTATTATTTATTTTCAATATTTTTAATTCCTATATCACACTGTTCAGTTATATAATACTTGATTCCTGACACGCTCGTTACACGATGGCACATCATATTTTTCTGTACGTGTCATGCTCTCCCTCTCTTGTACTTGGTGTCTGAACGAAAAAGTACTAATGGATATGTGATCAGACCTTATCCCATGTTTTATTTTCTGTACAGTAGACCTTGATAAATAATGTAGACCTTGTTAAATAAAGTAGACCTTGATAATTAACTTAGAACTTGTGGTGTAACTGCCCCAGTCCGATCACATATCGAAAGAGTACTTCAAAATACATAGATAATTATATTCTTCTGTTACACGTTGTCATATATTTTCCTGCCTGGTATTCTTTTGTTTCTTATTATTATTTTTGGATATTCTCGCCATATATTTTATGACTAACCATTGTCTTATAGTTGTTAACATATACTTGAAACTGCATTTAATAATTTTTACTCGTTCCATTATTGACTGGAAACCTATTTTTCAGAAAGTCGCCTGCTACGCTATGCTCGGACCATTGGGGAGACATGTGTATATGCGGAGGCCAAACCTAGAGACTAGTTAGATAGTTGAGTATTTATCTAGTTGCCTTTTTATAATTTTGTGAGACATTGTACTTTGTATTCAAATGTAGACTTGTGAATATTGTAACTAATTTAGATGTTGTGAATGAGCAATAGTAATTATTTTTTGGGCATGTTGTTTATTGCGAACTTGACAGCGTTTTACCGTCGATACCGCGACGTAGGCTGGCTTAGACACGCACGCGTTTCTCGAAAAGCGGGTGCGGGTTGTGACAAGTTTTTGTGGTAGCCCATACAGGTCTGTCTTCGTAAATTGTACGAACTTGTGGTAGTACCTATAGTAGTCATACTACTGCAAGCCTACAATTAGGAAGTGCTCATTCACAATTAGGATTGAATTGATTTTTAGGAGAATGACTAGGACTAGGAGTCCCTTATGCAAATTGACTGTTAGCACTACCAAATTACAGTACTTTAGCGACGGTCATTTAGCGACGGACATTTTCCGTCGCTATCACCGTCGGATCCCCGACGAATTTGTGACGGAATACCGATGGAAAGCAGTGGACATTTTTTTTTATTTTTTTATGTCCATATCCGTCGCTATGCCGTCGATAGGTAGTCGGCCATGTAGCGACGGTTTTATATCCGTCGCTAGAACGTCGCATATTTTGGCGGCAAAAGCCTAAAATATTGGCGCGAGATTTACTGACGACTTAGCGACGGAATAATCCGTCGCTACTCGTGCGAGATTTACTGACGCATTAGCGACGGAATAATCTGTCGCTACTCCGTCGCTAAATTTACGTTCCAGACTTAAGTTGAAACGACGGGGGGAACTTTTTTATTCCCCCCAAATTTCACTCTCTCTCCTCTCTCTCTCTCTCTCCCGCGGTGATCGATCGGCGACCCCCCTCTCTCTCTCTCCCGCAGCGGTGATCGGCGACCCCCTCTCCTCTCTCTCTCCCAAAGGTATTCCCCTCTCCCTCTCCCTCTCTCTCTCTCTCTCTCTCTCTCTCTCTTCTCTCTCTCTCTCTCGCGCGCGCGCGCGGTGGTCGTGGGTGCAGCGGGCGGGGGCGTCGGTGGCTGCGGGGGGCGGCGTCGACTGCGGGGGGCGGCGGTGGCGGCGGTGGCGGGGGGTGTGGAGGGGCGGTGGGATGGGGGCGGGAAGCGTTGGAGGGATGGGGGTGCGCGGGGGCTGGCTGCGGGTGCGGGGGGTTGCGGAGGGGGGGCTGGCCGTGCGCGGGGGGGCGGGGGGTGTGGAGGGGGCGGTGGGATCGAGGGGGCGGGCAGCGTTGGAGGGGGTACGATGGGGGCGGGGGCTGGCCACGGACACACACACACACGGACACACACACACACACGTACACACGGACACACAGACACACACACACACACGACACACACACACACACGGACACACACGGACACACACGGACACAGACACACGGATACACAAACACACAGACATATATATATATATATATATATATATATATATATATATATATATATATATATATATATATACATATATATATATATATATATATACAGCACCGGCTCCAGACTTTTGGAGGCCCCAAACAAGTCTCATAAATGAGGCCCTCATTCCTCTATAATATTTCTATAAATTCAAAATCCAACAAATCATCATTCACAATCACATTCTCATGATAGTTTTCATTAACAATCACACTCACAGCTTTGAGGAGGATAAAGTACCTGCTTAGTTGAGGAGGTTTTCCGTGGGACTCGGGAGAGAGAGGAGATGAAGAAGGCGGTGGGTTTTGATTTTTCTCTCTAGGTTTTGTTTTAGGTTTTGTTTGCTACAAGCCTACAGCTTTGATTATGGGCTTCCTCCAACACCATATTTATTGGACTGTGGTGCCGCTGGAAAACCAAAAAAATTCAACATATAAATGGGGCCCCCTTGGGGGAGGAGGCCCTATATATATATATATATATATATATATATATATATATATATATATATATAGACACAGACACACGTCGTGAAGTCTAGTATATATATTTGATTAGCTAAGGTAGAAGTTTAGCCTAATTAAGATTAGTTTTGACAGAGTTGACTTGGACTCCTAATTTGACCTAGAACTAGCCTAGTTAAGGGGGCCGGGCATTGTTGGGGTGGCTTACTGCATCCATATTGCACCTGCCCAGCTCATCATCCCTTGTGTGCAGTCAGATGATACCCCTACACAAATAAGTACTTATCAAAAATCTGTTATTTTCTGTGTATGGAGTGTTTTTTTGGCATGGGATGATGGCTTTCGAATTACATTGGACTAAAAACTGAGAATTAGTACATTGTTTGTGTTTACTGATTTAAGGATGATTAAATCATTAGGTTTAATCCTATGTCATGTCTGGGTTTAAGTTATATGTTATGATTCATGTTGGCATGGGGATTTTGGTTTTTGAATTTGAGCTGTTACATTCTTTTACATTCTGTTACATATACTTACCAGATGGCACCCATGACCCGAGGAGCAGCACGTCGTTTGAAGAAAACAGTGAATGCTGAGGTGGCTCCTCCTACAGTTGAGGAGGAAGTGGCACCGGTTGCTAGTGAGACCGAGAGTTTTAGTCATCCAGCACCGGTAGCTAGTAATGCCGAGAGTGCTTTTGATGCAGTCCTGGCAAGGGACGACGCCTCTCCTCGCACCAAAAATCTCGCTTTTCGGAGGTGATTGCGTGAAAGTATCACTGAGCGTTTGCGTGAGCAGCGTGGCAAGCATTAGCTATTAGTACTTATTTGTATTGGACTATTTTTATTGGGTTGTTTTTGTTTTAGACTATTTGTATTGGACTACATATATGAATTAGAACTGTGTCAATCTCTGGATTATATTGGACTACGACACCGCGGTAACATAGTTCCTGCAGCCATTCGACTGGCGAGGCAGAAAACTATGTATCCGTAGATAAAGTGGACTGTCCTCCGACCCTCATCCCTCGGCAATGATGATACGACAACCAACCGGAGAGGATACTCTGAGAGATCCATCTGGGTAGGACGTATACTCTGAGAGATCACCCTTACAGAAATGATATCAGTAGTGGGATCGAATGTTGGAGAAGATATTATCACAGTATACGTCCTCTCCTCCACGATGGCTCTAGACCCATCTGCTCGTCCCTGCTTCCATTCTTCTTATTTGACTCTCTCAGCCATACATGATATCCAGCTCAAGTGTAGAGTAGGCGGAAAAGAAGGGGACAGGAATAGGAGGGGGAAGCAGCACAGCCGACGGCATGACCCGGAGGAAGTACAGAGGTTTTCTTCAACATACGTAGGAGAACTATAAGGATATATCTTTTTACAATATGTCATCTTGTCAAAGACCCTTAATGTGACAACCATGTTACCGCGGTGTCGAAAGACTAACATGTCATAATTTTCTAAGCCGTGTGTTTTGACATAATCATCCCAACTCTTTCCTCCTGTGTCGTAATCTCGCATTATTACATAGAACTGAAATCCGGTTGGGAGGATTATGTCAAAACACACGGCTTATAAAATTATGACATGTTAGTCTTCCGACACCGCGGTAACATGGTTGTCACATTTAGGGTCTTTGACAAGATGATATGTTGTGTTTACATATATCCTTATAGTTCTCCTACGTATGTTGAAGAAAACCTCTGTACTTTCTCCGGGTCATGCCGCCGGCTGTGCTACTTCCCCCTCCTATTCCTGCCCCCTTCTTTTCCGCCTACTCTACACTTGAGCTGGATATCATGTGTGGCTGAGAGAGTCAAACAAGAAGAATGGAAGCAGGGACGAGCAGATGGGTCTAGAGCCATCGTGGAGGAGAGGACGTATACTGTGATAATATCTTCTCCAACATTCGATCCCACTACTGATATCATTTCTGTAAGGGTGATCTCTCAGAGTATACGTCCTACCCAGATGGATCTCTCGGAGTATCCTCTCCGGTTGGGTTGTCTTCTGAGCCATCCGTTCTCACACTTAAAATACAGGGATTGGATTCTGTGTTTCATATTTTCGGCGAACCCAGGGATTCGATTCTGTATTTTGTTTTTTGGTTTCTGTATTTTGTTTCCAGCTCCATTTGCATTAATCTACAGTACGACATGGTGATCAGGACATATATAGTCCCTGCAGCCATTCGACTGGCGAGGCAGAAACTATGTAGCCGTAGATAAGTTGACTGTCCTCCGACCCTCATCCCTCGGCAATGATGATACGACAACCAACCGGAGAGGATACTCCGAGAGATCCATCTGGGTAGGACGTATACTCTGAGAGATCATCCTTACAGAAATGATATCTGTAGTGGTATCGAATGTTGGAGAAGATATTATCACAGTATAAGTTCTCTCCTCCACGATGGCTCTAGACCCATCTGCTCGTCCCTGCTTCCATTCTTCTTATTTGACTCTCTCAGCCACACATGATATCCAGCTCAAATGTAGAGTAGGCGGAAAAGAAGGGGACATGAATAGGAGGGGGAAGCAGCACACCGGCGGCATGACTCGGAGGAAGTACAGAGGTTTTCTTCAACATACGTAGGAGAACTATAAGGATATATCTTTTCACAATATGTCATCTTGTCAAAGACCCTTAATGTGACAACCATGTTACCGCGGTGTCGGAAGACTAACATGTCATAATTTTCTAAGCCGTGTGTTTTGACATAATCATCCCAACTCTTTCCTCCTGTGTCGTAATCTCGCATTATTACATAGAACTAAAATCCGGTTGGGAGGATTATGTCAAAACACACGGCTTATAAAATTATGACATGTTAGTCTTCCGACACCGCGGTAACATGGTTGTCACATTTAGGGTCTTTGACAAGGTGATATGTTGTGTTTACATATATCCTTATAGTTCTCCTACGTACGTTGAAGAAAACCTCTGTACTTCCTCCGGGTCATGCCGCCGGTGTGCTGCTTCCCCCTCATATTCCTGTCCCCTTCTTTTCCGCCTACTCTACACTTGAGCTGGATATCATGTGTGGCTGAGAGAGTCAAACAAGAAGAATGGAAGCAGGGACGAGCAGATGGGTCTAGAGCCATCGTGGAGGAGAGGACGTATACTGTGATAATATCTTCTCCAACATTCGATCCCACTACTGATATCATTTCTGTAAGGGTGATCTCTCAGAGTATACGTCCTACCCAGATGGATCTCTCGGAGTATCCTCTCTGGTTGGGTTGTCTTCTGAGCCATCCGTTCTCACACTTAAAATACAGGGATTGGATTCTGTGTTTCGTATTTTCGGCGAACCCAGGGATTGGATTCTGTATTTTGTTTTTTGGTTTCTGTATTTTGTTTCCAGCTCCATTTGCATTAATCTACGGTACGACATGGTGATCAGGACATATATAGTCCCTGCAGCCATTCGACTGGCGAGGCAGAAACTATGTAGCCGTAGATAAGTTGACTGTCCTCCGACCCTCATCCCTCGGCAATGATGATACGACAACCTATCACTATATCTTATATAGTAGTAGATGATATCTTAGTATTACATTATGTGAGTTCATCTTGATTCTGTTACGTTCTTCAAATACTATATACGATAAGATCATATACTACACCATATGTACAGAACATAGATGATTCACACTAATGTATGCTAGAATGAATTTTGGGTTGTGTATTCTGAGCGGCTGGCTTGGGGCGGGTGCGGTGGGCTTGGGGCGGGTGCGTCGGGGCTATTTGCAACCGACGCACACCCATAAGTACTCTTCATATATATATGCAACCGAACTACTGGGCGGCGGGCTTGGGGCGGCGGGCTTTGGTCGGGGGCGGCGGGTGGCTTTGCTTCTCAAATTCATCTGAGTTTATATATTGGCTAAATAATGTGTTATCCATATTGGGTGTTCCATTAGTTTGGTGGTGTTTGGATTAGTAAATGTGAATATATATGGGGTTTGGATTCATGGTGTATATGTTCACTGTCTCAAGGACAGTGCGAGTTCTATCAGTTGTGTGCTTCTGTATAGATGTATATATCTATACATCTAGCTGTGATATACATATGTGTATGTGACAATCTCAGTTAGCGACGGACTAGTTACCGGTTAGCGACGGATATTTCCAGCTCCATTAATTGCATTAATCTACGGTACGACATGGTGACGGATATTCCCTGCAGCCATTCGACTGGCGAGGCAGAAACTTTGTTGACGTAGATAAAGTTGCCTGTCCTCCGACCCTCATCCCTCGGCAATGATGATACGACAACCTATCACTATATCTTATATAGTAGTAGATGATGTCTTAGTATTACATTAGTGAGTTCATCTTGATTCTGTTACGTACGTCCTTCAGATACTAGATACGATAAGGTTAACATATACTACACGATATGTATACAGAATATAGATGATTCACACTAATGTATGCTAGAATGAATCTTGGGTTGTGTTCTGAGCCATCCGTTCTCACACTTAAAACACATAGAAATTAGTAGTGTGAGAGCGCCGGAGAGAGTGAGAGCCCCGGAGGGGGGAGGAGAGAGAGAGAGAGTAAAATGGTACGACATGGTGAAGTAGTACTGTATTTTGGCTCCATTCCAGCTCCATTTGAACTACGGTACGACATGGTGATCCGGACATAGTACTTGCAGCCATTCGACTGGCGAGGCAGAAACTATGTAGCCGTAGATAAAGTTGACTGTCTTCCGACCCTCATCCCTCGGCAATGATGATACGACAACCTATCACTATATCTTATATAGTAGTAGATGATGTCTTAGTATTACATTATGTGAGTTCATCTTGATTCTGTTACGTTCTTCAAATACTATATACGATAAGATCATATACTACACCATATGTACAGAACATAGATGATTCACACTAATGTATGCTAGAATGAATTTTGGGTTGTGTATTCTGAGCCATCCGTTCTCACACTTGAAGATAAATTTTCAGTATAACGACGGATATTAGGTTACTCTTCAGTATAATTGATGTCTTTTCTTGGATAATTGGTGTGCATTAAATTCGTATGTGCATATTTCGTCTATGTGATTTTTGGATATATACCTACGCTGGGTTATAAGCGATGATCTGATATACAAAGGAGGTGCTGCCGAAATTTTTGTAGACATTTGGATACATTGTATGTTCGGATATTTTTTTTATGTTTGGATAATTTAATGTTGGATATTGGATATATCGTGTTGGTAATATTTTGTTGGATATTGGATACGTTGGATATTGGTGTCGGATATGGATATTTTGCATATGGATATATGGTGTTGGATATTGGATACGTTGGATATTCGTGTTGGATATGGATATATGGTGTTGTATATGGATATTTTGCATGTTTGATATTGTGTTGGATGTGTTGCACAAACAGGAAAGAGTCTGTTTTCAGTATTTTTTTTTTCAAAAATTAGAAGTTAGCGACGGACTGGCGACCACTCAGCGACGGATAGTCCGTCGCTAAATGGAGAAACTGAGTTTAGCGACGGAGTAGCGACGGAAAAACCGTCGCTACCTGGAGCATTTCAATAAAGCGACTGATTGGCGACGGACCATCCGTCGCTATCTGTAGAAGTTTTAATGTATCGACGGATTGGCGACGCAATATCTGTCGCTACCTGGAGAATTTTACATTGAGCGACGGTTTAGCGACGGAACGTCCGTCGACCTAGTTCTGTTTGATGTCCATAAATTTTGCTGTTAGCGACGGATGTTTTGTCGCTGATACGCTTTTACCGACAAATTTACGACGGATTAGCGACGGATATTGCGTATCAGAAAATCACTGATACGGTTTTGCCGACTCTTTAGCGACGGAGTATTCCGTCGCAAAACCTATATCTTGATACATGTTTCGACGAAAGCTAGTCGGTAATCCGTCGCTATATATATTTAAATGCGTCAACGGTATTCCGTCGCTAAGTCGTCGCTGAGCGACGGAGTAGCGACGGATATGTTTTAGCGACGAGGTTATTCCCGACGGCTGTTTTACCAAAATATCCGTCGGTAATCCGTCGGTATTTATTTTTGGCGACGGAAATACCGACGGATAGGGCCGTCGGTAAATTCATGTATTTTGGTAGTGTAGGTAGTGAAGGTTGCTACATAGGCCGTGTGACTTAGGTAGTTATTTTTCGAATCCTAAACCCTTTTAGATAACTTGAGGAATATTCATAGAATGATTTTCTATTGTGTTTTAATACGTTGGTAGGATCAAAGGTAGGTAGACTAATCGCTTGATAAACTAGGACTTCCTAGGATTCAATTCCTATCTTGATCGTTATGCAATTTTTAACCCCCCTAATCATCATCATCATATCATAGAATTCATACTGCTTAATTATTTCTCTTTGGGCATAATGAATTATTTTTCTGATTCAATTATCCATATATTAAATCCCTAGTCATTTTTTTTAAATTTTCGATCGTTTGATTTTCAAAAGTGATACCTCCTCGATCGTTCTATCTTCAAAATTGATACTTTTATTCAAGAACAGATACTTATCTTTTCTATCATGATCAACTTGTTGAAAGTCTAGAATCTCCTTTGAAATTTTACGGATATAGTAGAATAGTTTTTGAAGACTCATAATGGCAAGACAGCAGCTCACTGTCGCCATTTATTTGAATTATGGTGACTGCGGATTCACTGTAGCCAGCAGCACACTGGCGAGGCACGACCCCTAAAGTTGATACTATTTCAAATAAACGTGGGTTGTCGACTATTGTTAAAATTATGTCTTAGTTGTCCTTTTTTATCTTAGTTTTCTTTATGTCAATATTGGATAGAGTTAATAAATTGTTTGATGTCACATCATATTTGAGTCATGAAACCAAGGGAGAGTTTGGTATCCAGAATACTATATAGCCAAGAATTCTATATCTCCGGTAATCAAATTCCAAGGAATTAAATTCCCTAGAAAATTACATTCCCATGTTTGTTGACAATATAAATATTCCCGGAAAAAAATAAAAAATAATAATAACGAAAAAATGAACAAATATAAAAAAAACCGGTAAAAATGACAAAAAAAATCGGTAAAAACGAAAAAATGGTAAAAAAAATCGGTAAAAACGACAAAATAACAAAAAACAACAAAAACGATGAAAAACGACAAAAAATCGGTTAAAACGACAAAAATGACCAAAAAGCGACAAAAATGTATAAACGACAAAAAATGACAAAAAAGGGTAAAAACGACAAAAATAACCAAAACACGACAAAAAATGACATGAAATCAGTAAAAACGACAAAAAAAAACCAAAATGCGGCAAAAACGACAAAAAACAACAAAAATTCAGTTAAAACGACAAAAATGACAAAAAATCGGTTAAAAAGGACAAAAAAATCGGTTAAAAACAACAAAAAAAATCGATTAAAACGACAAAAATAACCAAAAAGCGACAAAAATGAAAAATAATCGATAAAAACGACAAAAAAATCGGTTAAAACGACAAAAAATTGGTTAAAACGACAAAAAATAACCAAAAGCGATAAAAATGACAAAAAATCGGTAAAAGCGACAAAAATGACAAAAAAACGACATAAAATCTGTAAAAATGACCAAAAAGCGACAAAAACGACTAAAAATCGGTAAAAACAACAAAAAAGGCTACAAAAACGACAAAAAAATCGCTTAAAATGACAAAAATTGACAAAAAAGCGACAAAAAGGACAAAAATTGGGTTAAAACGACAAAAAAAACAAAAAGTGACAAAGAAGAAAAAAATGGGTAAAAACGATAAAAAAATCGCTTAAAACGACAAAAAATTGGTAAAAACGACAAAAATGACAAAAAAAAACGATAAAAACGACAAAAAAGAAAAAATGTTCAAAACTAATCAAAATTGATCAAAAAAGAAGAAAAAAATTTAGACAATTTTTTTTTTGCCTGGGCAAAAAAAAAAAAAACCCACATATTCCCAAGGGATAGAATTCCCATATTTTGTGGGTAACTATTTACCCGGGTATTTATAATTCCCGAGAATAAATTTTTTATAAGCCAAACAAACGTAGTAATAGATTCCCATCTTAAATTTTTTCGGGAATAAAAAAATACCGCGTTCCAAACGCCCCCCAAGGGTTTACTACAGCCAGGTATACACTGGCGAGGCATAAACTCTCGGTAAAATGACTTCATACATGATTACAGTTTTCGGATACTATAGAGGTTAGGAGAATGATCTGTATATCCCATTAATTCAAAGCCAATACTAGTAAAAATCTTATAAGTTGGGTAGTGTGCCTCCCAACCTAGCATCCCGTTGTCCTTATGACCTATTAACGAGGTAATTGATTGACACTAATAGGTTTACCTAGACTACAGAGTTTAGAGGTCCCTAACCCATTGGTCGACCAAGGCCTTAAATAAAAAGACAAGTAGGACAACTGTATAAGCACGAACACCGGACGAGACTTAGATTTTTAAGGAACTTGAACTGTTTATAACTTCTTTCATTATTATCTCGAGTGCTTATATTTTGGACTATATTGACTAACGTCGCTATTATAGCCTTATTTTTGCATGTTTATTCTTTATCAAGCTTGTTCAGGATATATGTTTATTGGGGACGCCCACTAACATATTATCTAATTAGAATCGGTGTATTATGGTCTGATCAACCTTAGTGCATAGGTTTGTTCTTCATATGATTATAACACATAGATTAAGATATAGTTGACAAATATACTTGCCTTCTAGGATCTCATCCACAAGTGCCTTGACAACTCTCTTGGAATTATTCAATCGCCTTTGGAACCTCGTTTTCGCGTTCGATTCCCTCTCCATTGAACTCTTTATTGTTTTTCGCCCTTACTTATTTTGAAAAAATGCTTGTATTTGAGGGAAGATAGACACAAAATATCCCCTTAGTTCACCATATCACCTGTGGTCATGAAAGTTATGTATACGCAATCATTTTTCCATCTATCTGAAATCGGAGAACGATCTTCAAACTTGATCCATATCTACCATATCACATTATCTTACTACGTCGTGTAGTATTCTTTTATAATCAAGAGTCGAGGTACAATACCACGACTTTGAAATTTTTCTAGCTCCATTAATCATATAATCGTGTCTTAGTTTTAAATTCGAGAGAGGAATTTCTGAAATGTATAGATTGTAAGTCCTTCTGAATTTTAGAATTTTTGGGATTACGATTGATTATGACAAGTTGGTTCCCACTATGATGACAAATTAGTGCCTCATGAACACCCACTTTCTATTTAGATCTTTTGGTATCCCTTACCTTGACATTGATATTCGGAGCATAATAGTAGCTGTTACCCTCTAACAAAATTCATATGCAAGACCTAGACGGGTCCACCTTCATGTAGACATATCATGTCCCACTCAAACATATCCTCTTGTACTCTATTTTTATGATGCAACTTTCAGGTCAAAAAGACTAACTATATCCCTTACCGTAATACCGATATACTTTCCGGCTTCAATTAGAGCCACCACCGCCGGGGTGGGGGGGTGGCCAAACACGTCGCCGGATGCCCATGAGAAGAATCGCAAAGGGGAGAGCTTCTCTCTCCTCAAAAACTTTCTTATTATATATATATATATATATATATATATACATATATATATTTATATATATATATATATATATATATATATATATATATATATATATATATATATATATATATATTTTTATTTTTATTTTTTTATATATATTTATATATATATATATATATATATATATATATATATATATATATATATATATATATATATATATATATATATATATATATCAAAAAACCCTAAACTAAAACCACAACCCTAGGCGCCCGACAACGTTACCACCACCCCTATCCCCATGCGCACCGCCAGAGCCACCACGCAGCCGTCGGCCACCACAGCATCGCCGACCGTGTGCACACCACAACAACAGCAACGTGTGGACGTGCCAACTTCCTGGCGCGATTCCTCCTTCGATCTTCAGTCAAATTCCAAACCATTTTCTTTGGTACACACACAACCTATACGACTTTAATTTCCTTCAAATAGATTTAATTGTAGTATCCTAGATTGTCCGAGAAATCGATGCCAAAATTGGCGAATAACTGTTCAAAACTTAACAGTTTCGTAGTTCAAGGACCCTGTTTTGGAAGGCAAATATTCGTCGATCAATCGACTATTTTGAAAACCAACTAATTACAGTCCTAGAAAACATATAGGGCTTTAAATCCATTTTTACAGAATTGAAATTCGTTGACTGTACGACGAGAAATCGATCACCCAAAACTTGCAAAAACTGTTGAATTTAGAAAGATTTTTCTCGATACGGGGTCCGCCCGACAAACCTGGTGACGTGGTCGTAACCCATGAGCATCAAAAGATGCGTATGGATGTTGTCAACGTATGGGATTCGACAGAACTCGATTTTGCTGTGCGTGCACGACGAAATGAAGGCGTATCCGCCGAGATACCCCGTATCGATCTCTTTATAATCTAGCCCATAACTTTGTGCATGTTTGTAATCTCTAGACAAAACTTGCGGCAACAGGACCATGTCATTTTTTTGGTACTGTATGCCATGTTTGGTCCGGTTCTGAGAAGGTCGACCGGAACACTATTTTGACGGAACCGTGACCCGATCTAACGGGCAAATTTGTGCACAACCCACCGGAATCCAACTTTGGACATACAGTTGTGTTCGTGTCGTCAAACCGGGTCCATAGACATATAGTTTGATGACTTTAGAGACCATAGGCTTTGGCACACTTTTCGGTACAAAGCGGGGCCAACGACGAATATCGTTTTGACCCAAAATTACGATTTTGCCCTGTGTCCAGAATTAGACTTTTGGGTAGATATTTTAGATATTTCTTTTATACTAACCACTTTGGTAATGTCTGTTTTAGCATCTGGAGACTGTTGCACAAGTTTGACTTTTGTGGCTCATTTAGTGGTTTGGTATTGTCGTTCACCAGCAAAGGACTCCAGACAAGTACATATACTAATTGCTTTTAATTTCTGATATTTTTTCTATTTCATATTATAGATATGCTCTTCCTACCTTGCTTACACGCTTGTTACACGGGTTAGTATCATGGATCCTACATATTATATTTCTTGTTTAGCATCCACATGATTGTTAGCATCCACATGATTGTCGTGTTCGTGACTTGTACAAATCCATGAGTACTAGTCAGGCGGAAAAATATCATAGTAGATGTGTGAACTACCTCTTTCTATCCCTCGTGTCTTTCATGGAGAATAGCAGCTGCACAGTACTTATACGGGGTGCCGGATTTACCCCTAGTTGTTCACATGTCGAACACAATATTTCAACACGCATTGATAGATATTGCTTCACTTGTTCATCCTGTGTCACCATGTTTCCTTCTAGTTGCTATATTTTGTTATAGAGTTGCATGTTCATTTTCCTACTAAACATAATGCATGTTACTTTCTAGTTTTGAATTCTCATATGCTATTTTTATGTCTTGCAAATTCTATCATGTCTTGAATATTTTGTCATATGTATGCTTGTTCCATTCCTGATTGGAAACCAATATTTTTTAGGTTAGTCATGGCTTCTCTTAGCATTGAGAGATACGGGTGTACTTATAGGCCAAAACCTAGCTAGTAGTTAGATAGAGGTGTTGTAGTCATTTTCAATATTTGTAAGAACATTGTACTTTTCTTTAAATATAATACTTGTGAAAATTATAAATTAGTTAGTTTGTGAATGATCAACAAAGTTATTATTTATGTGACTTTGAGCATTGTGGTTGGACATCGTTCTACGATCGACACTGCGGCGTAGGCTGGCTTGCGCATGCACTCGCATTCCGAAAAGCGGGTGCGAGTCGTGACAAGCACAAGCTTCGGGATACTAGGAGGTAACCTCAGGGCTGTCTGACGGAAGCATTCGATGTAAGCTCAAACTGGTTCCTTTTCCTTCTGGGTGAGGTCTACGAAAGAAGACATTGTCATATCCATTCTGCCCTCATAGAATCAGGAAAGGAAAAGGTGCTTCAGATCCTCAAGGAGGATATGTAATTATTACAGAGGTTGTAGAACCATTCGTAAGCCACCCTCTTTAACGCCTCGATGAATTGGCTTATGAGCAGGGCATCATCCTTTGGCAAGTGCCCCATCATGGAGGTGAAGTATATCAGATATCGATGGGGAGACTTTTTTTCGTCGAGTAAAGTCAGCGTCTGTGGTTTATATTTGGGGGATAAACCATGTTATTCCATTCAGGTGGATAGGGCTGCCTGATCCCAAGCTTCTGAAGCTCCTCCTATTTATCTTTAGCCTCTATGCGAGTGTGTAGTTTCTTAACCATCTAGAACAATTCCTCGGTTGAGGAAGGAGTGGACGACCGAGGCAGGGTGTGATGATCTGTTCCCAAGGGAGTAAATGGCCTAGGCAGAGTATGATGATCTGTTTCCGTGGGTACTCGCTAGGGTAGTATATTTGATTCCTAATTGGTTCCTGGGTTAGGACTCGCGAACGTAGGCGCCCTTGTCGGAGGATGAGTAACTAAGCTGGTCCTGATGTCGAGTATAACCTATGTCAAGGCCTACATGGAGGTGGTGAGAGTTTGTAGACCTGCCCAAGGTGCTGATACGATGTAATATAGTTAGGGATGAAGCTTCTCCTTATTTTATATATATTAGCATGACGTAGGGTGGAGTAGACGGAACAGTGGACCTATCACTTTCAGCCTCGTTATCCTGCGAGAAGATCGACATTAAGGCTTCCTCTTCTGAATCCTAGAGTTGGATACCCCTAGCTGATCAGTATCCGTTACTTGATAGATGTTATCTTCTTGGAACGAGGGATTATGATGGATAGTTGGGGTCTGACTACTCCCGGCATGCACTGCCGATGTGGTCTTCACTTTTGATCAGGTATTCTGGAATACCTTGGCAGTAGGGATTATTGCTTTATTCTTTCGAGGCCGACTCTTTGATGTGCTAGCCGAGGCCGGAGGGTTATTGGTTTTGACATTCCTTCCAGGATCAGGAGAATTGAAAATGAGATGACACGAGGTGGCCAAGAGTTCTTTCTCGTCTTCAATTGGCACCCTCCTTTCGAGACGATGTCGGACGGGTGCAGCAGGTTGCAATTGCTGGAACACGGACTGTCTTGGTGGTGGGGCCACCATCTTGTAACAATAGCAGTTATTGATTACACTAGCACAAGTGTGTCCCGTGAGGGGTGCATTGTACATAGTAGTCGTCTCCCCTGCTTTACGTTTGTGAGTAATCATGTCACATAAATCATACGAGAGAGATTCATATTTACACCCACTTCAGGCGCATGGCTAGGCCAAGACCGTGGGTGTGTATGTTAGTGATACGCCCCCTGATCTGGTTCCAGCACATAAGATACACCCATATTGTAGATGGAAGAACAATACTAATTATACATCGTACCCACTTTATACGCACAACCGACATGGGCACATCGGTTCGACATCACAAGATTTGCCCCCTGACTTGGTTACTGCGCATGAAATACGCCCAAGTGGAAGGAGGACTTTGAGATTTGACCCATTTGGGATGCAAGAGTGTCTGATTCAATTCTATACAGCTTGCCATCAATCGCAAATAACTTTAATGCACATTTCTGGCTTGCTGTCGGGCATAGCATATTACGGGCGCATGGCCTGTGCTGTTTTGGATTCCTTCGTACTAGCCCGTGACAGTGCATAGTACTCAGAATCCAACTTTTCTTTGCCTTAGTGGCAAGTGATTCTGTCGAAGACAGAGAGTTTTTCCTGTCCATCAGAGCCCATACACGGGTGTGTGGCTGAGCCTTTGTTTTTTCGACGCATCTTCTTTGACTGGGACGATGTAGGTTGGGAGTTGCAGTCGGCACTGCGCTTCCCTAGCTGATGTGCCACTCCAGAAGCAGTGTCTTGCTTATTGGTGGAGTCAGCAGGAAGAAGTGCTTGTGCCGGCGTAGCCCCTTCAGTGTTGGTGTACGGTGCATCGCCTTTGGGCACTCAGACTTGGCGAGTCTTCTTCGGCTTTGGAAGCCGCTTCGAAGGGCTCGTGCTACCTTAAGAGAAGAACTCCTCGTATGCTTGCTGGTCGAAGTGCACAATCAGCATCTTCTGGGAGGAGCCGAGTTTGTTGTCATCGTATTGGGACACTACTTTCTTATTGGAGGAGAAAGTCGTTCCTAGCAGAGTCGTTAGCTTGTTCGCCATGAAAAAGTTTAAGATGAATTTTTATATTCAGCAAACGAAACATAGTACAACTTTGATCCTTGACGGGATCTTTTGAGTACAATTTGTTTTTTTTTCTGGGGATGTGTGGCGATTAAGGGTTGATTCTTTACGCCGTTGACGACTTGACGATGATCAAGAGGCAAATGCAAGTCTTCGACTGGGCGACGATTGGGCTCTCCTGAAGTATGCTCGAACTCTTTGAATGTCTGGGCGATTGTCTTTCTGTGTGTCTGTCCTTCTGAATAAAGGAATGATCCTGCTATTTATAGGGGTTGAAATGATCCATTCATGCGCAAATGCGATGCGAGTATGGAATTTTGGCACACATGAATGCTACGTGCATGACTTTGTTGGGCGCAAGGGTGCTGTGCTCGAGAAGCTTGAACTGAATCTAGTGTAACTACACTTTTGGGATGCGAATGAGCTAATACTGGCAGTTGTTAGGATTCGTCTGTTGCTGAGATCTTTGGTGGTTGGCACCCGTTCATGAGCATGACCGAGTCAATGACACATGACGCATGTGATGGAACTGAGGATTCCCAAGACCCTATTTTGGTGTGTGTATTGATTGATAGAAAGTTAAACAAATATAAACATGTTCTAACCCTTCATAGGCGAAAACTAGGGTTCATGAATTATACCTGCGACGGGAAGAAGTCAATAATTCCCAGTAATCTCGAGTAGTCACGACTCCAAGATCTTCTATACGTCTTCCTTCCTTGGTTTGGACGTCGTGTGGGCGACGATCTCCCAACCTTTTTTCTTTCTTGGCAGCCCTCCCTTTCTCTCTTTACGTGAATCGTAAATTTAGAGAAAGTTTTTTTTATTTCTGATAAGATTATGACGGCCAAAGAAAAGAGGATATATATATGGCAACGGCAGGGACCATGAGGAGAAATTAGGGTTAGGTCTCCTAACGGACCCGTGTTCAGCCCGAACACACAACCCAGGCCCATTAATAATAGCTCGGTCCACTAGAGAGCTATTATTGCACTACCTTCCTAATCCCAAATTATGATTATGGGCTCCTTTTATTATATGCTCGTTTGGCTCCCCATGTTAAGATATCGAATGTCCGTCGATCAAATTAAGTTACTGACAACTATATTGACCGACATCTTTTATCCTTAAGTAGTACCATTCAACTTTATTTGTCATGTCGGATATAATACATCTGTAGGGTTTACATGACAATCCTTATGATCTCCTTAAGGGGACATCATTAACCTGACGTATCGGGACATGGATTCCTTTTATAATCAACAACCCATCATACATACAATGTTATTATCCAATTCATAGAGGTTGTTGACCCATAATGAATTTACTCTTTTATGAGTCAAAGTAATGCGTACTGCATATACATGTCTGTTATTATATCCGGATTAAGAGCACAAGCATCCATAATAACAGAGATGTTTGTTCCCTTATGTAGTCAGTACAAAGAGAACAACCTCAAATGGTCCTGTCAATACACACAAAGTGTATTAGTGTAAACCTATAGTCAGGATAGACTAATACCAGATTACACTACAACATTTTCAATAGATTGTCCAAGTCCATCTAGGTTGTGAACTATTTATATATTCCATAGGGAACTGATAATATGATCTTCTGTGTGACACCATATACCATATTATCTACAATCACTACAACAAAAGTACCTTTTAATGACGGCTAAAAAGCGTCATTAATTGCAAACCATGACGCTTTTTCTCTGTCCAAGCGTTATGAAATCCGGTGTTATAAATGTTTTTAAAAGCGTTATAGATAATTCATCCAAAACCGTCATTAATAGGTTGAATTTCTGCTACGTTTTATTTCCAAAGCGTTATGGATAGTTATGAAAAACTG
>JANAVB010019797.1:3724051-3787946 GCA_029216955.1 Iris pallida | reverse complement strand
CTGCATAGTCAAAACCGATGGTCATCCGACCGCCAAAGCCAAGAGCCAAAATCCGTCATAGGGCCGATGGTGACCCGATTGCCAAAATCCAATCAAAGGTGACCGGAAGATGCAAGGCCCTCTAGGGAGCCGATGGTGATCCGATTGCCAAGATCTAGTCAAAAGCATTCGGAAGACACGAAGTCTTCTGCCGAGCTGATGGTCATCCGTCTTCCCAAGACGAGCCGGCAACCAAGTATCGATCCGAGACCCTCAGACAAGCCAATGCCACAAGCGGAACCCTTAGTGGTCAAGTTGGCCAGACATCGTCCCCACCTCATCATGCAGGGGATAGCTGAAGAGGATGCAGAACTCGCGAAGTATCTTGTTGCAAAGGTGGATAGTCCATCTCCTGATGATGTAATCCCTGTGGACAAAATTCCTTATTTCATCAATAAGAGGCTGCCATTGAACTATCCTGAGTGTAATAAACTCAATCTGATGTATACTGTGGGACTCGGTCGGGACATTAACCTCCACACACAGGTGACAACCGTCCATACCGTAAACAGACTTACTCCCATTAGAGGTGCCTACTTTCTAGTCCCAGGCAGAAGGGAAGGGGATCACACGATCATCTTCGGCCGAAAAGAAGGTCCTCAATCTTTCATACCACAAGAGTTTGATCTCGAACCCGATATTAAAAGATTACCACTCTACCTGTATAGTCCTCAAGCCAAGTACTTCATGCAAAAGCAGGGGTACGACATGGAGGCTACCCCAGATTTGAATTACGGCAACGGTCGACGATCGCCTCTACAGCTGTCAACCTCGTCTGGGAGACCTCTGGATTGTTACGGCAAATTCCTGAAGAAATACTATGCCTAAAGACATGCTGGTACTTTCTCAAACTACCAAATCTCTCAGATCATCGAGTTATGTACACCAAGTACCTCTGAACTCACAAACTCTATTTTTCTTCGAGTAAATTCGCATTAAATCTCTCTGAGTGGCGAGTCATGTATGCTGATATCCCTGAACTCCTACTCTAATGCTTTATCACACAGGAGTCTGTCCAGCTTATCGTTATCACTGAACAAACTTCTTATTCCTGATTATCGTGTGTCACGTCCATATTACCTCTGATACCGATAGTCTCTTGACTTAACACCTGTATCCAACCCGAGATAAAAGATATGGTGTTAAGACCATAAAACCTATCACATCCATATTACCTCTGTTGGTTTTGTCTCAAAACCTATTACTCGTACCACCAGTGCGCAGAAGAGTAATAGGTCCACCAAAGATTATTCTTGATTATCGTGTATCACGTCCATATTACCTCTGATACCGATAGTCTTTCGACTTAACACCTGTACCCAACCCGGGATAAAAGGCATGGTGTTAAGACCACAAAATCTATCACGTCCATATTACCTCTGTTGGTTTTGTCTCTAAATCTATTACTCGTACCACCAGTGCACAGAAGAGTAATAGGTCCACCAAAAAATTATTCTTGATTATCGTGTATCACGTCCATATTACCTCTGATACCGATAGTCTCTTGACTTAACACCTGTACCCAACCCGGGATAAAAGACATGGTGTTAAGACCACAAAACCTATCACGTCCATATTACCTCTGTTGGTTTTGTCTCAAAACCTATTACTCGCACCACCAGTACGCAGAAGAGTAATAGGTCCACCAAAGATTAATCTTGATTATCGTGTGTCACATCCATATTACCTCTGATATCGATAGTCTTCCGACTTAACACCTGTACCCAACCCGGGATAAAATACATGGTGTTAAGACCACAAAACCTATCACGTCCATATTACCTCTTTTGGTTTTGTCTCAAAATCTATTACTCGCACCACCAGTGCACAAAAGTGTAATAGGTCCACCAAAAAATTATTGTTGATTATCGTATATCATGTCTATATTACCTCTGATATCGATAGTCTCTTGACTTAGCACCTGTACCCAACCCGGGATAAAAGAAATGGTGTTAAGAGCACAAATCTATCACGTCCATATTACCTATGTTAGGTTTTGTTTCAAATCTATTACCCGCACCGCCAGTGCGCAAAAGGGTAATTGGTCCACAAAAGTTATCCTAATCTATTACTAGCACCGTCGGTGTACCAAAGAGTAGTAGGTCCACAAAATATCCTTAAAATCTATTTGCTCGTATTTCCAGATGCACAAAAGGGCAATAGGTCCAAAAAAAATCCTCCAGTGGGATGTCCTTTATCAAACACAAATGCTGAATTAGGCCCTCTAGTACAAGCACCACATATACTACAAATAAAGAATAGAGTAAATGTATTCTGTTTATTCAAAATTAGTTACATTCATAGGACTACATTAGCAGCAATAAGAAAAGAAAGGAAAATCTAGCAATACATAGTTTGGTCAGTTTGACAGCACTTCGCCTTCATCAAAAAGCAGTTTCGTGGCCCTCGAAAGAAGTCATGTTTTACTGCAGAGAAGCAAACAAGGCTATTGAATCTCCAAGGAGCTGCACGGAGGAGGGCAAATATTGCATGCTTTTCTTTCTTCCGTATTGCGGATACCTTAGCCCCGTTCCTCCAAAAGACCATACCTTCAAAACAACATCCTTACTGGTGATTTTGTCTACTTGGAGAGCCATAAAAGCAGGACTTTCATGATGACGCATGACGACGGTCCGACTCTCTGATGTATAAAGGTTCTTCCTACCATCTGGGAAAAAATCTTCCGAAACATGGGGAGTTCTGAGTTGTTTGATGTGTATGCCAAAATGGCACGGGAAAAACTCTTCCGAAGCATGGAGAGTTCTGAGCTGTCTGATGTGTATGTCAGAGTGGTGCATTTTCACTCTATCGTTGAAACTGGACCTGAAAAATTTGCTAGCCGGATCCCTGTAAAAAAAGAGGGGGTTAGCAGTTAGAAGAAAACAATATTCAGCCAAATAGACCCCATGCGGCCTAGTTATGAGGAATGCGCATAGAGCTTAAAAACATCAGACATATGCAGCTCAGTCTTAAAGCACTTATGCGGTTCCGTTATGCAATGTTTATGCGGCTAAGCCATAGGGCATTTATGCGGATCAGTTATGAGATGTATATGCGGTTTGGTCATGAGGCATCCATGCGGTTCAGCCATGTAGCGCTCATGCGGCTCAGGTATGAGGTATCCATGAAGGTCAGTGGCGCTTATGCGGCTCAACCTATATGGCCCCATCATACAGAACATATGCAGTCCCATGAGATGGGGGATATATCGATCATGCCCAAAGCACAGAGGCAATCTATGACAGGCCCGTGCATAAAATATGCGATATGACCATTCAAATTTAAGTCATCGCTTTCCCACTGTCCTTACCCTTAACAGGGGGTTGCACGTCAGGATGAACGGAAGGAGAGTCTGTAGCACTCGATGGAGAGATGAGTCCCTTCCCTTTGGCCGTAGCACTAGTCGACTTGGAAGCTTTCGGATCCATGGCTAACCGGGACAAAAAAGATGACGAAGATAATAAAGATGAAGGAGAAAAAGATGACAGCAAAACTCTCTCCGTATGGCCCATATTTATAGCTCTTCAAAGTGGAAACAGATGAACGTCGTGTCGGTTATCGTGACATTAAAGATAATGATGACGCTCGGAGATTTTTATCCTTAATAACCGTTATTGCCGCTTCGATTCTCGTATCCATTAAAGATAATGACGACGTTTGGGGATTTTATCCTTAGTAACCGTCAGCTTTATCTTGAAAAAAGCCTAAATCTAAAACCAAATCAAGACATTAAATGCAGCAGTCTGGACATGGCCATGCGGCCAAAATGACTACGACCCAAGCTGCATGAGCCTTATGCGGCTCAATCTATATGCTTCATGCGGCCAAGGATGACTACAATCTGAGTCGCATGAGCTTTATGCGGCCTAGAATATAAAAACTATGCGGCTAAAAAGTCCCCAAGCTACATGCGGACTAAGAAAGACTGCGACTTAAGCCGCATGAGTCTTATGCGGCCCAGCATGGCCGAACACTGAAAGACTTATGCGGCTCAAAATGACTCAAGTAGATTAATCCTATCCTGCGATAGGACACGTGGCAGGTTGACCAAGTCTCAACCATCCAGATTTTCTGCAATAAAATACCAATAAGTCGTCAGCTGACGGCCAAAGAGCGGGTCTTTATGTGCTGTTGTAGCCACGTGGCCACGTGGCCATCTATACGGCTCAAAACATATATCACTATAAATAGCAGGGTGCCGCACCCCTGTAAAAGGCTGGAAACCTACAAAGGACAATTTCTTCAAGAGCAAAAAACGCGTCAAATAGTCCAAGGAGTAAGGCAGAGTTGCTACACTTTTTCGAGCCTCTATCGTCACCTCCCAGAATCAAAACTAAGCAATTGTACTTAGATTGTTTCCTAGGATTTCTTTCTAGGCTTTCTCTTGTACAAGCGAGTTTGCAATCAAGTTCAATTCATTTGTAATTTATTGTGCTTGATATTTAATGGCAAACAAAAGTAGCTTGGTACAGTGGTACAGCAGCATTGGTACATTAGCTTGCTCCTCCACAATAAATGACCAAGTCCTCAAAACATTTGCAATCTAGTAAAAAATCTCAAACCAAGTTTTTTGAGCAACATATAGTATTCAGTTTGTTCGGTAGTATTCAAGAATTCTCCCATGTTTGTCATATAATCAAAATGACATAAAAATCTAAGTACGCAACATAGAAGAAATCAAAATGATATAGTAATGTCATCTAAGTACTAGAATGTCATACATAGAGTGCTGGAAAGAAACATAGAACGAAACTGTCACAAAATACTAAATATCGTAAAATGCTTTGAAAAAGCATCTATCACTAAGACATGAAAATAAAATGCAGCTAGAAAATAGAACACAGTAGTGATACTGTATCACTAGACATTATCCTCTAATCATCATCCTCATCATCATCAGTAGCAGCTGCCCAAGAAGGGTTCCCGAACTCAGCAGAGCTGTGTGAATCATAACAAGCAACAGCAGGGTCAAAGTTACGCTAAGCCTTCAGATCATCAATACGATAACCAATCACCGAGGAAACACGAACCATGGAAATGGAACCGCCAGGGTTGTAGGCAAAGTTATAGCTAAAATCCCACATAGAACTGCAGGGTGGTCTAAAAATCCATAGGCCTGAACTGATCCATAACCAAAGCCTAGAAAGACTCAAGGGTGATGCCTCTGGAAGGATAGGAAGAATGGTGACTAGCAGATAGGTCAACAACAAGAGGATAAGGAGGATCCTGTACAGCTGGAGTAGGAGCTACTCGATGATGCATATGAAGATAAGCAGGAGGAACATCTCGAGGACAGTCATCTAAGACGATATCAAAGTACTCAAAGATATACAATAGATACATCGCATATAGAAGGTTCTACAGTTTCTTGCGACACCATTCTATAGCAGAGATAATCGTCTTTGGTAAGCTAAAAGAAATCTCAAAGTGGAGATGATATATGGCAGAGAGTTCCAAATAAGTGATTTTATCGGTGGATGTTTGTTTTGGAATGACAACAAAAAATACTATCTGATGCAAATCATAGAAATAGTCATTCGTATGTTTCGGTCGAAGGTGACCTTTAGGATAGGGATTGGGTTCCCATAACGAGTCACGGAACGAATTTAAAGTCATATGAGCCAAAAATTGAACTTTCGTGATGCCCAGAAGTGCTTCCTCATCATTGGGAATATGAAGCATAAGAGCTAGATCCTCAGCATCAAATTCAATTTCTATCCCACTGACCCTAGAATGAATAGTGTCATTTGTGACCGTGAGATTGCAATAGCACATACGAATTGCATTCATATAAATGGGATAACTAGATTGCACCAACTCTTCAAAACCAAAGTGTTGAAATACCGACAAATGATCTGAAAACAAGTTAAAATTTATCGGCTTCCCGGACAGATTGTCTGTTCGACAAAATCGACGAACCATTCATTAGAAGCATCTAAGGAGACAAATATGAATTCATCAAAATTGTCACCATCCGGCATAGACGGACTAAAAAGTGAGAAAGAAACTTTCTCTTGAACATTAGAAGAAGAAGCTTCCTTTTCGTTTCTTTTTGGAAACTTGAGAAAACTTTGGCACCATTGAATAAAAAGTAGCAAAAAGCGAGAGAGAGAGATGCCGAAATTGAGCATGGAATATGGAAGAGAACCACAAAATCACCCCGAATATATGTTTCTAGGCTTTAAGAGGCTTGAAGGAAGTAGAATAGGAATTCTAGGGTTAGGGTTTCGGTGAGGAGCTGCTGGTGTAATGAGGAAGATGATGATTAATGGCAGGATTTTTAAAAGAAGTCTCGAACTGTTCAGCTTCTGTTCTAGAAATAACCTACCCAAGTTCGGTCCGAGTTCGCACAGAGCTCAGTCTGAGCTCGGTTCCTAGGTACCCTGAATAGAATTGAACAATTTTGATACATTATTTAACATGTATACAAAAAAGTAATTTGAAACATTTGTGTTGAGGAAAAATAATTTATATTAATTAACCATAATGCAAAAAAGTGTATCAAATATTTCGGGTTAGCTGTAGGGGTCGGATACCAGGTAGCGGTAGTCCGAAGACACTTGGCACCGTGTTGCTTAGGCTTTTATGCCTTGTTGTCAGAAGGGCCCTTTCGGCTTATAATTAAAATACTTTTTATGATTTTATGAATTTAGGTAAAGTAATATAGAATTATAAAACTTCAACGTCCAAAATTCATAATTCTCTTCATATAAAGTTAAAGCGATCTTCTGCTAGGGGTTTGGTAAAAATGTCAGCCAATTGGTATTGTGTGTTCACATATTCTAGACAAATGTCACATTGTAAAACATGATTTCTAAGAAAATGATGTCTTATCTCTATATGCTTAGTACGAGAGTGACAAATAGGATTCTTTGTGAGATTTATAGAACTAGTGTTATCACATAAAATAGGGATATGGTTGTAAGATAACTGATAGTCTTCTAAGGTTTGCTTCATCCATAAAATCTGGGCACAACAACGACCTGCGGCTATATATTCAGCCTCAGTTGTTGATAATGCAACAGAGTTTTGCTTTTTAGAAAAATACATGTGCCACTAGTACTTTTATGATCGACCTTGCATCCCGCAAAATCTGCGTCCGAATAATCTATTAGGCCAAACGAATCGGTTTTTGGATACCATAGACCGGTTGTTAAAGTACCTTTAAGGTATCGTAGGATACGCTTAACGGTGCTCACATGTGATTCCTTAGGACAAGCCTGATATTTTGCACATAGGCATACTAAAACATAATGTCAGGACGACTAGCAGTTAAATAAAGTAAACTACCAATCATACCTCTGTACTTATGCACTTCAGTTGGTTTACCACTTTTATCTATATCAAGTTTTGTAGACGTTGTCATAGGAGTTTTGATTGGTTTGACATTGTCCATATCAAACTTCTTAAGCAGGTCTTTGCATATTTGGCTTGAGTGATGAAAATCCCTTATGAATTTTGTTTGATTTATAGCCCAAGAAAGAAGGTTAATTCTTCCATCATGCTCATTTCAAATTCACTCTATATACACTCAGCAAACTCGTTATAAAGTATCTTATTTGTTGATCTAAATATAATATCATTTATATAGATCTGCACTAATAATATATTCGTATCAATAGATTTATAAAAAGAGTGGAATCAACCTTTCCTTTTGAAAAATCGTGTTCAAGTAAGAAGGAACTAAGGCGCTCATACCATGCACGAGGTGCTTGTTTGAGTCCGTAGAGAGCCTTTTGAAGCTTGAATACGTGATCTGGCCTTTTAAAATCTTCAAAGCTAGGAGGTTATTTAACAAAAACTTCTTTTATAAAATTGTTTAGAAAAGCACTTTTAACATCCATTTGAAAGAGTTTAAAACCATGAAAACTAGCAAAATGACATAACATTCGAATGGATTCTAGTCTACCAACTAGAGCATATGTCTCATCATAGTCAACGCCTTCTTCTTGATTATAGCCTTGAGCTACTAGACGTGCTTTGTTGCGTGTGACCATACCATTCTCATCTAATTTATTTCAAAAAATCTAATTAGTACCAATAACCGGGTGATCACTAGGTCTGGGAACAAGTTCTCGAACTTGATTCATTCGAATTGGTTAAGTTCCTCTTGCATTGCAGAAATCCAAAATTCATTATCAAAAGCTTCTCCAACCTTTTTGGGTTCTATCTTAGAAATAAAAGTTACATTAGCAATGATATCTCTAGTATTAGAACAAGTACTTACACCTCTAGATACATCACCTATACAAGTTCTTCTGGATGGTTTAGGAAAGCCGTAATCTCTTTGGCAGACTCTCCAGGTATGTGGTTGGTATATCTTCGGGCATTTTGCTTGAGGAGATTATATCATCTTCATTGTCACTGTCGTTTTCATGTTGACCGTTCAACTCATCGAAAGTAACGTTTATTGATTCTTCAACTACTAATGATCTTTTGTTGAATACTCTGAATCTTTTGCTCTTTACAGCATATCCGAGAAATATTCCTTCGTCAGCTTTCTCATCGAATTTGCCTAAACTATTTTTAGTGTTTAAAATAAGGCATTTGCATCCAAACATTTTGAAGTAGTTGATATTAGGAGTTCTATTAAACCATAATTCATAGGAAGTGTTTTCAAAATCGGTCTAATAAGAACCCTATTTAATACATGGCATGCTATATAAATAGCTTCTACCCAAAAATATTTTGGAAGATTGTGCTGGTTAAGCATAACTCTGGCCATATCGCCAAGAGTTCTATTCTTCCTTTCTTTAATGCTATTATATTGAGGAGTTATGGGGCAAGAGAATTCATGAGATAAACCATTTGAATCACAAAAAGTTTTAAAATCATGATTATCAAATTCTCCACCACGATCACTTCAAATACGAGTAATCATGAATCTTTTCTCATTTTGAACCTTTTTACAAAAAGAAATAAACTCAGAAAAGGTCTCATTTTTATTTGTATGAAAATAAACCCAAGTATAGCTTGAATAGTCATCAACTATTACAAAGGCAAATAACTTACTGCCAAGACTAGCGACTCTACTTGGTCCAAATAAGTCTATATATAATAAATGAAGAGGTCTAGAGGTACTTACAGCTTTTTTTGATTTTAAAGATGAACTGGAAGCCTTGTTCTTTTTATACTCAGCACAGACTATATCTTTCTTGAAAGTAATATCAGGTAAGCCTCTTACCAATTTATTTGTAGACAATCTTGCAATAGTATCCATGTTCGCATGTCCAAGACGCATGTGCCATATCCAGGTTTCGTCTTGAGATGTGTATAGACACTTTCCTATACTGTTAGTATTCTTTGATAGATATAAAACATATATATTGTCCTCTCTTAATCCTTCAAAAGAGATTATACCAGAAGTTTTATCATAAATAAAGCACTTATCTTTAACAAAATTAATTCCATAACCATGATCAGTCAATTGAGTTATACTTAGAAGGTTATGTTTTAATTTTGTTACTCAGCAAACGTCTTTGATAATAGGAGAGAGAGAAGTACCTATGCCGCCATTGCCAATTATATGTCCTTTTAAGTTATTTCCAAAGAAGACATAACCTTCTTTCTTCATCGATAGAGTTGCAAATAATATAGTATTACCCGTCATATGTTTGGAGCAACCACTATCGAGAATCTATTTGCTTCTAGTGAGAGGGGGTAGATCCACCTACAACACAAGTTGAAGATGTAACCTTTGATATTCACTTTCTTGAAGGTCCGGATGTGTTAGTTTTATAAACCCAAACATATATATGCATGTCTACTAACTTCTTAAGTTTGCACTGATGTGACACACGTCCTCTTACACCTCAATAGTGACATGTAGCAGATGTGTTTGTGCTAGGTAAAGTTCAAAAATCATGTATATGAGTTTTTGAAATATAGTGAGACTTTTTATGAGGAAACATATACATGAATGCATGACCTTTAGAAGTTCTATTAGTGTTGGATGTGCTGTGTTTGTGTTTAGCCGTGTGATTTATGTACACTTGAGTCACAGGTTTGACAACCTATTTCCCTAGTTTAATCTCTAACTTTTTAGAGATATCACAAGTTTTATAATACTTGGCAGTGAGTGCATCTATTCCCTGAGCAGCAATGTTATACTTCTTCTCTAATTCATAGAGATCCTTGAGTTTTACATTTTCTTGATTTGCTTTCTCAAGCTCCTCAAGTGTGTCATTTAATCTCAATTTTAAAGAAGAAATCTCATCCGTGTTACTAGAAGAAGTTTTATCTCTAATATCTTCTAGTATTAGAGATTGTTTAGTATACTCAGATTGTACTGCTTTCAGCTCTTTCTTAGAACATTTATACATGTTCATCATCTTGTTTTGATCTTCTAATAAATCACTAAATGCATCGAATAACTCATCAAAAGTAAAATCTTCATATAATGGATTTGTAGTTACCTTTGCATCTGTAGCAATCAAGCATAGACTTACAGTATTGCGAGGTCTCTCTTCCTCTTCATGATCACTTGCTTCACTTTCGCACCAAATACCGATATTATCCTAATTTCTGGTTGAAGACCTTCTCTTGCTTGATTGTTCATATCTGCTTCCATTCCTTACAATAGGACAGTCTTTCTTAATATGACATGTCTTTTTACAGCTGTAGCATATTGGCTCTTCATCATCTCTGGAATCTTTTTTCTTTTTGTGTGATTTCTCTTACTTTAGAAATCTTTTGAAGTTTCGAGTCATAAGGGCCATTTGATCATTGTCTGAACTGTCATTTTCACTTTCGTCATCGGAAGCCATCTTGTGATGTGCTTTAAATACGATGGTCTTCTCCTTAGGTGCTGGCTTTTCAAATTCCTTTAGGTCTAGCTCATGTGTCATAAGCTTTCCCATAAGTGTCTCGAGAGTCATTGTTCTGAGATCATTCCCTTCAATTATAGTCGTTGCTTTAGGATTCCAGTTCTTGGTCAATCCATGAAGTACCTTTCGTATCTTTTTATGATTGTTGTATTCTTTTCCAAGAGAAGATAAGGGATTAACAATATCTCATTAGGCTTCATTCTGAAGGCCTCATATTCTTGTGTAAGTCTTGAGAATTTGGATTCCTTCACCTGTGAAGTTCCTTCATGAGTTACCTCAAGAAGTTTTTAAACCTCGTGAGACGTGGCACGTGTTGATACTCTATTGAATTCAGTTCTATCTACTACAAAAAATAAAGCATTTATAGCTTTTGTATCAAGGCTTGCTTGTTTGTTTTCGTGATTAGTATACTTGTCATGTGGTTTCTCAACCAAGTTCCCATCAACAACGATTCGAACTGGTTTCTTGTAACCATCAATAACAATTGACCATAAATCAAAATCAAGTGACTTGAGATAAAAGATCATGCGTGTCTTCCAATACGTGTAGTTTGTGCCATCAAATAGGAAAGGCCTATTTATAGACTGGCCTTCACCATTACTAGTGTATAGTGATGCCGTATCTCAAGGAATTTAATCCAACTTAGAGAAACCGTGCTTTGATACCAATTGTGGTATCGATGGCACCTCTAAGGGGGGCGGGTGAATAGAGTGTAGTTGAAGTAATATCCCTAATAAAAATTAATGCAGGAAAAAATAAGTAAAGACAGATAATCAATGCAATAATGTAAAGCAGTAATTAAATAGTGAGATAGAAGCAAGACACAAACACCGAGATTTTATCTTAGATTTCCTCTGAGAGTACTAGTCCAGGCTTGAGTACTCTTGTACGATGTTAAATCCACTATTTGAAATAGTAGTTACATCGCGTTCTTTACTCCGAAGGACACGCCGACTTCTTACAACGTCGTGTATTCGAAGTCCACGAACAAACTTCAACACTAACTGAATAGCTTTTATACGCCAAGCTTATACAACTCGAACATTCTAATCGGAACACACCGACACTTAGAAGAATGTGAGTTGTCTTAGAAATGTGAAGATTGAAAGCAAGGATCAAAGTACCGGCCGATACCGATATGTATCGGCCGTATCGGATCGGATTTGGCCTAGGTCGATCCGATACCGACCAAAAATATCGGTATCGGCCGATCCAGGTGAAAAAATTATGGTATCGGCCCGTATCGGGTCTATACAGGCCGATACTTGCCGATACGGACCGATACTTGTCGATACTGGCCGTTACGGGCCGATACTGGCCGATACGAGAATTCAAAATACCAGAAAATATCAAAAACGAATTTTACCCCTGCCAAAAACATACTTTCGAAACAAAAAAAAGGGTAAATAAAGATTCTTCACGTCAAATCTAGGAATCAGTAATGAAAATTGGTAACATTTGCAATAAAATCTCTATAAATAGATGAAAAATCATTTGCAAATTACATCTAACAACACTAAAGGCAGAAAATTATTCAGATTATAATATACTATTTAACAATATTATATACCATTTAACAATTTATATTATTGTAATATTTTTTTATTGGATATATATACTATTTAACAATATTTATTATTGTACACTATTTAATGTTTAATTCAATTATACTTGAAAAACATAGAAAATACTTAAATAGTGCTTAAATATGTAAATTATTTTTCCTTAATTTATTAATAATTATTTAATATCGTCGATACAACCGATACCAAAAAATCCGATACTCCGATCCGGTACCGCCGATACTGCCGATACCGATACTCTTAGAAACTGTCCGATACTGATCCCGATCTCGATACTTTGAACCTTGGTTTTTCCCCATCACACTCATACATAGGTGAGTATCAAGAACTGATACATTAGAATGATGTAGGACTAAAAATGAAGAGGACTGACCATAAATAGGAACTGTCCTGTTTTCTAATGACTGAACAAAACAAGTGGACTGAACATTAAAGACTTTATAAAGACTGAACTTTATGGTGCAGGACAGAACATGTAAACTGAACTGAACAGTAGGTAATGGACTGAATATACAATGTATATTGGGACTGCTAACTACAGGACTGAACAATAATATTATTGGACTGATACATATTCAGTTTGGGGTCTGAACATTAATAATGTCTGAACATAAAGAAAAGGATTGAACTATTAACTAAACCCCATTCAGGTAATCTAGGACTGAACAATATGTCTTCCTATATGTCATGGACTGATACACAAAAAGGAATAGACTGATACATTAGATAACAGTGGATTGAACTCAGATGAACAAAAGCTAAACATTTGAAACAGGGATTGTAAATGAGGAGGGGACTAATCATTTGTACCTGCATCTTTAAATAGGACTGCTACACGTAATATTTGAACAAAATAGGCAAAGGGACTGAACAATTTATATATAGGGACTCGATTGAATCCTAAAGTATTGTAGACTGAACAATAATAAGATGAAGACAAAACCAAAAATGAAATATCTGAACAGTTAAGAATAGGGACTGATATCAAGTGAACATAGGGACTGCTAACTGTCTAACAAGGACTGGACTATACAGTAAGTCCTCACTTTCTTTTCAACTGATACTCAAAGCTAAGGACTGAACATGAATAATGTTCTTACATTTGGATGACTAAACTAAAATAGGGTGGACTGATACACGAGAATGGACTGAATATATATAGGAGATGTGGAAAGAACAGTGATGCAATATCTGAACATAAATGGGAATGGACTGAATAGATATAGGAGATGTGGACAGAACAATGATGCAATATCTGAACATAAAAGGGATTGGACTGCACAGTGTAATATACTATATAATGTGTCAATCATTAAAATGACACTGACTAATAGAACATTGGGACAGATAAATGAGGAAATATTGACTGAACTCAAAGGAGGAGAGAACATATATCATGAAGGAATGAACAAAACTATATGAATTGATACAAAGATGAGTCAAAACTAAAAAAACAATTAAGGACTGAATATAGTATAGCATGTACTGAACATCATGTAATGTAGACTAATCATTAAGAAGGGATTGATATGATGTGAATGTCATCAGCCCAAGTCCACACCAAGATAAACAGTCCACACAATACATTCCAAGC
Source organism: Iris pallida (assembly GCA_029216955.1). Taxonomy (NCBI): domain Eukaryota; kingdom Viridiplantae; phylum Streptophyta; class Magnoliopsida; order Asparagales; family Iridaceae; genus Iris; species Iris pallida. Next base: position 3,773,904 of record JANAVB010019797.1, on the reverse strand, counting down.
CTCCAAACCAATTTAAACACACCAACATACTTCTTAATGTTAGATAATTATACCAATGTTTAATCTATAACAAAGCACTCCTAAAACAATGGTTAAAATTGCATTTAGAGCATTGGTGCTCTTTTGGTCATTTTGTCAAACACTTGGTGTGCGTATCCAACACGTGGTGACACGTCCATGATACGCACTCTAAATGGATTTAAATTTGACCCCAAGCTCACACACGTGTCCTAAATCATTAGCATGACCCAATTAACCAATTTATAAACCCTAAAATCTCTATTCTCGAATTTTCTCTAATATGAACCAAAAGCAAAGGGAAAAATCCCTCAAATGGGAAGATGAGAGCCTAAACTCCTCACTAATGGTAACCCTAATGCACGAGGGTCCCTAATGAATGCCTCTACACTAATTTAATGGAAATTAGAGGGTTAGAATGCTCACACCAATTGGGAGATAGATTTCCAATGCAAAATCCTTTAAATCTAGAATCCCTTCAAGCTCCAAGTGCTCTAATCCCTCCAAGCTTGCCAATAGAGCCTTCTCCTCTCCAAGGGGAAGAAAATAAGACTAATTTGGGAGACTTTGGATGAAAAATGGATGTCAGAACAATTGGGGGAGAACCTTCTAAATTAGGGCTAGATTTAAAATGGAAGGAGGAAGAAGAAGCAGTGGTTCCATTTATAGGCAAAGGGGATAGGGTGGCCGGCCATGTAGGGTTTAGATTATGGTTTGGGTTAAGGGGAAATGCCTAGGAAGTCCCTCTATCTTGTCATGACAAGTTTTAAAGAAAGGCTTTCTTCTAAATGAGTGTTTTAGTCTAAAAAGTTCTAAATGACTTTCTAGTTAGATTAGAGACTAACTAACCAAATAAAAATAGGTTTAAAGATTGTCTAATCTTGCTAATTAAGTCTACCATGGTCATATCTAACATCTAATTAAGGTGGCTCTAAAGTTACCCAATTATGTCACTAACACAAATCAATTAATTAAATGATATCTAAAATAATCATAAATCGCAAAAGTCTAAAATATCCCTTTTCTAGAATGTGGTAGTGACAAATATACCCTCCTTAAAATAATTTCGTCCTCTAAATTAAAAGACGAAACTAGGACAGGAATGAAAAGGATGGAAAGAACCATATCTCAAGGCTCAAAAAGATATGGGTATCGCTCGCGCATCTCATCCTCCCTCTCCCAGGTTGACTCACTTGGAGAGTGATGCCTCCATATGATACGAACCAAAGAAATAGTCTGGTTCTGCAACACCTTCTTCCGATGATCCAGAAACTCTACTGGCTGCTCTGGATACATGAGAGTAGGGCCCACCCCAATCTCGGAGTGATCTAGTACGTGGTTGGGATCCGCCACGTACCGTCTCAACTATAACACATAGAATACGTTGTGAACTCCCTCTAGTGCAGGTGGCAAGTCTAGCTTGTTATCCATGACACTACTCTCTCACGAATAACGAAAGGCCCGATGAAACGCAGGCTAAGCTTCCTACCTCCACCAAAACGAATAGTGCCCCATGTCGTAGATATCCTCAGGAATACCAGATCTCCAACCTAGCACAAACAAGGTCTCACACTTAATCTATAATAATCAATCATAAATAAACAAGATCACAAAATCAAACTAGCCTAAACCTAAAATTTAACCTATACCTCAAACTCCAAAGGTCTCCGGTGGCTATCGGCCTAATGCCATTTCTGTCCTGCACTACCCGACGTCGATCCCTGGTGAGCTTTACCTTCTCAGCTGTATCCACAACCATCTCAGGCCCCAATAAAGCTCTCTCACCAACGTCATCCCAAGACAAGGGAGTACGACATCTCCGCCCGTACAATGCCTCGAATGGTGCCATTTCAATGCTGGCATGAAAGCTGTTGTTGTAGGCAAACTCAACCAACTGCAAATGATCCTCCCGGGATCCTCAAAAATCCAAAACACAGGTGCGTAGCATATCCTCGAGAGTCTGAATAGTCCTTTCGGACTGCCCATCTGTCTGAGGGTGGTAAGCGGTACTAAACTTGAGCTGAGTGCCCAAGCTAGCCTACAGACTCCGCCAGAAGTGGGAAGTGAAGCGACTATCACTACACCAAAACAGTCATTTCCTAATGACTATAAGCGTTAGAAAAAAATTTCCTAACACTTTTTTTACCGTTGGAACTACGGCGTGGAGATTTTTCCTAACGGTCATTGTAACGATTTTGTACCGTTAGAAAAAAATTCCTAACGGTAAAAAACCGTTGTGAAGTAGAATTTTCTAACAGTTAAATACCGTTAGCAAAATTAATTTTCTAACGGTAAAAAAGTGTTGGTGAATTATATTTCTTAACAGTAAAAAATATTGGTGAATTATACTTCCTAACAATAAAAAAGTGTTGGTAAATTACATTCCCCAATAGTAAAAAAAATGTTGGTAAATTAATTATTTTCCTAACAAATAGGTTGTTAGCCATCTTTTCCACTAATGAGCACAAACAATATTATATGGGAAGGTTTAGGTCCATATACAAGTTCATAGGTACCCACAACATACTATAAGATGCAAACAACTTAGATAGCTTTGGTTTTTCTCAGTAACTTGAAGTAATATTTTTCCAACAATGGAAAAAAAATATTATGTGAAAAAGAATGAGAAATGCATCAAGCATAAATTAATATGTTGCTAAGATCACTATTTTCACAAGTACTAACATTTTTGAACATGTATTCCTTAGTTTCCTTTACATCTGCAGGATACTTTGGCCAAATCACAATCCCTCCATCAGTCTTCAGCAGCCTCAAGATACCTGAAGGGTAAGCTCCATGTACCGACCCAGAATGATCTACACTCGTTGCTTCTCCCACAAAGTAAAGATTGTCCCCAGGGCACGAAGCCTCTTGCACAAGTCACCTAGCTTGCCAACTAAATCACAGGAGTAGGAACCAAGGGATTCTGGGTCTGTTCCCCAATGCGACATCAGATGATGTATCTGTATCTAATACCATACATAAGTTACCATATTTTAGCGAAATAAAAAAAAAAACAATTTTTTCTATAAAATCATTACAGGTTGACACTAAAACTTCAATCAATTGATTAAAAGATCCAATAAAGGACAATTTCAGGCATGACACAGATGTATGTATGAGGCTAAATGGTTATCTTGGTAGCCCATTCACATTTATGCAGTAAGAGTACACACCTTCTATCTTGGAAATATCTGAAATCTATGTTGCACAAACATGAATAGGGCACAGGAAGTCACAATGACACGTACATGGAATAATTTGGCAGTCCTAATGTACTATTAAGTATCTTTGTTGTGCCCAATATGTGCCTAATATGAACACAACACGGACACAACATCCTTTTTGGATGTACGTGCTTCCTAGATCCTAATATATAACCTACAGCGAATTTGACAGAACATATTGCAATCTATCTAACACCATATAGCCCACAAATAGCTTGATTAATAAACTACAAGGATGATAATAGTTATGAAACCATATACCTAGATAAGCACAAGAACTGATCAGATATCATATGGAGAGTATACAATAACTGCTGTTGGGCTATCTTTAAGCTCATAATTTCTCCAACTGTACTTTTTGGTAAGCTGGGGGCAGATCTCCGCTTAACTCTAAAGATTTATGAGTCAAAACCATCACTTTCCTGATTAAGCAGTAAAGACCCAGTTTGAGATAAAATGGTTAATGATAAAACATCAGTTGAGCTTGAACACAATATTTCTTCAAAATATAGAAACAAATGCAACTAGAAAGAAAATCAGCATCTTACATCATTTTCTGCAGAATAGATTCCACCCATTCCTGGAGATGAAGATAAATCTGATGTAGGAAAGGAAGGTACATATCCATTTTATTGTTGATGTCTTCAGTATGAAAACAAGAAGCTAAACCTTGTGAATAGCCCTGAGTTTGTTCCACAGTTTTGGGGCTACAACAAGTTCTATGGTATAATATGGAATATACCCATCTTCTTCAGAACCACAAAGTTTTGCCCAAACGTCTTCTTGTAATCGCACCTTAGCAACTTCTAATATCCCATTTCCTGCTCAAACTTGCATGACACAGTCTCCAGTTCCAAAATGTCCTCCCTCAGAAAGATAATGTGATTAGAACCACAAGTGCAGCCTCTTTATCTCATTCTCTAAAATTAGACAATGGATCATAAAAATGGTCATCAATAAAATATAGACATAAGAGCAAACAGAATATATAAGACTATAATAGCCTCCTATACCATGACGAAGGCATATGGGTTTCAGATTATAGTTGCACTTAACATGAGATACATAGCAGTACGTTGGCAGAGGCTACAGGGCACTGTCCCAGAAAGGCCCAAAGTATACGTGCTCGCTCCGAAATGACATTTTAATTGAACAAAAGAAACCTTGACGGAGTGCCAAGTGGGAAAGTCTTCAGCTATGGGAGCTGGATCACTAAGACCAAGATTTACCAACTTATTATAACCTACAGAGGATATGTAGCGTATCAATAGAAAAAATAACCGACAGACAACATGATTTGCCAACTTATTTGAACAAACAGGATCTTGGTTTGCTAAGAAAATCATTAAATGAGTTTTGCCAACTTATTATAACCATTAGATATGTAGAACTGGAGATCCTACATATTGCCAACTTATTTGAACAAACATAGGATCTTGATTTGCTAATAAACAAAACCATGATATTGAATAAACATTAATTATTTGAGCTTTAGTGATAACTATGATGTAAACTTATATTTAGGTACAACATAGAAGGTATTAAACTCCTCCAAGAAATATACGTAGCAATATATCCCATGAAACGTGGTCACTGAATTTAAACTGTAGAACTTTCATTTTTTTTGTTTCTAAAGCACTAAGCTATGTTGTGAAAGGATGGTAACAAATCATTTAAAACTTTCATGTCTTGCTTTCTTAACACATAAGCATAATTTGTCGCAGAAGGGCGATATCGATCTTACTTAGAAGATCCCATGGATCATACTTATAAATATCCAGTTGTCTGATAAGCTCTATGGATATAGGCTTATGCTGTATCTTTCTCTTCAAGTAGAACTCTACTAGCTCTTCATCTGTCGGATGGAAGCAGAAACCCGACAATATCACTTCATCATCTTTCTCCATCACTCCTTCTTGATTCAAACTCAAAAGATTCTACTACAAAAAGATAAGTTAATCAGACCATAACTTTTTTTTGGAATCTATATATGAAGGCAACTTTTTAAAACTCAATAGTAATGGTCAAGTCCCACAGGCTGAGTTCAAAAAAGAAGAGAACAAATTAATCTAGCACATAACTAAGTTTTACTTCAAACCTAAAATCTACAAAGAGCCAACTAATGATAATCTCTACTGCTAAAATAAAATGGTTCAAGTTTCACAGAAGAAACCTACCTCCTGAAAAAACTTTATGATAGACACAAGAAACCTAACTCCCACAAGACCATAATAGCTCATTCAGTTGAAAGCCTCATGTGCTTCCTAATGGTTCGGCTTATCTTTCGGGACTCCTCAGACCGATGTCGAGGAAAGAGGCTGAAGGAATGTGCTCTTATAAATACGCAATCTAGCTGCTTAAAAGGACTGTTAAGGAAGCCAGGTCAGCACATTTTTTTCCTAAATAAAACACTTCTTTTCAATCATATAAAAATTATACGAATGTACCAAGAATTAATTATCTAAAAAAGCTACAACTTTAGCAGTATATGGGGATTTTTAACTAATAAAATCTTCACACTTTAATATTCCTTCTTATGGAGTTAAACAAATTTTAATGCATACCAAGACAAACTAGCCCTCAGCCACACCCATCCTATAGTCTCTTTTTCTCTTAAATTTTTTTATGCATGGGAACTGAACTGTTATGCACGACTCTAAAGCGAACATGAAACAATTACTTATAACTTTAACATGATGATGATGGAAAAATTAGCAAGACATGAATACCAAATTAATATCATAAGAACACAAATATACGTGCAAGGACGTACGGAACCAGAAATTCAAGTTAGGTTGAGCTGAAGTAGGCTAAGGTAGGCTAAAAAACATAAGCAATAGTTTTTTTTGGGTGGGTTGGAGCCCACCCCAATCCCATGTATGGTTCTGCCCTTGTATACGTGGTTCGGTTAAACTTGACATACGCCACGGAAGAAAGGAAAGAAATACTTTATTGAATTTATAAGAAAACCTCACAGAGAATTATAAACGCATAGAATACAATCAACTACCCTGCTCAATATGAGATCTCTCATTCTTTCACTTGAAAACTCATTTAATGATTTTCTTAGCAAACCAAGATCCTGGCTACATATCCTCTATATACAATCAACTTAATATAACCAAGATTTGCTAACTTATTTGAACAAACAGGTTCTGAATGCTCAGACAACAACATATGAAGCTGAATTTATCGACATAATATAGTTTTGTTGTGTCAAATTGAGGCTAGTATCAATAAAAAAATAACTTATAGAGGATATGTTATGGGTCAGCGATTACCAGCCTTATGTGAATCCCGATGTCGGCTGAGGAATCCCGATCTAAAAACCATAATATGACAAAAGAATTTACTCTTCAAACAAAAAAAATCAACAAAAACAGAAATCTCACCGATATCGACGGAGGAATCCCAATGTCGGCTGAGGAATCCCAATGTCGGCTGTGAGATTGATGATGCTTATCCACAAGTCGATGACGAAATCTCACTGGTCAATGACGGAATCTCTTCTAGGCATCTAAAGCAGGAAAAAACTTATTACCTAAAATTAGTAGTAAAAAATATACTAGTGCGCCAAATAGGTGTCAGTGTCCGTGTCCCCTAGTCCTTACCGTGTTTGACATATCTTTTTCCCTGCAAATAGGCCTGTAAGTAAATTTGGTACTAGTAAGTAAATTTGTTTTTCCCATAAGAAAAGCTTGGTAGCTTTGTCATTAATTTGCCCTAAAATAAAATCAAATGTTATGCCCTAAAGTAAAATGAAATGGTAAGTAAATTTGATACTGGTAAGTAAATTGTTGTTCCCATAGGAAAAGCTTGGTAGCGTGGTATCCTTTCTATGAGGACTGTAGTTTCCAACGACATGCCCTAAAATTGTTTCCATGTCTGAGTTGTATTTCTTCCCTAATCTTATTTCTTAAAATTTGCCTTCACCGGAGGAGGAGGAGGAGGAGGAGGAGGAGGAGAAGGAGGAGGAGGAGAGAGATTTACCTTCACAGGAGGAGAAAGATAGCGAGAGGCACTAAAAGTTGCGGCTTCACGTTCAGAGGAGAGAGACGGGTGCTTTGCTCTACAGCTGTGGGTTTTTCATCAGGACGAAAGAGGAGGGAAATGAAAATTTATTCCCCCCAAACCTATTGCTAGCACTTTCCTGTCATGTGAAAGGCACAGGTTATAGGGTTTTTTTCCTATTAAAATTTTATCAAATTTGCAACGGTTTTAAAGTGTTACAAAATAAAAAAAATGTTATTTATATTAAATTTTAATTTTTTTCTATTTACCCTAACGGTTTGTTGTGTTGCTAACAGTTTTTTATTATTGGTGTTTAGTAACATTAAAAAACCGTTAGTTAGTGAAAAACATTGGTGTTGGAAAATCCTCCTTCTGGTGTAGTATATCCTGATCCGAGACTATGCTCACGGAAACTCCATGCAGTCTGACTATCTGCCTCACGTATATATCTGCTAGCCTCTCTGTAGACAAATCCACATTAAATGACAAGAAGTGGGCTGATTTAGTCAACCTATCTACGACGACCTAAATCGCGTCTTTCCCTCATGGTGTACACGACAATCCTGATACAAAATCCATAGTGATGTGCTCCAATTTCTACTCCGAAATGGGCAATGGCTGGAATAATCCTCTAGGCCTCTGCCTCTCTGCCTTTACCTGCTGGCACACCAAGCATCTGGCTACGAAAAGTGCTACCTCCCGCTTCATAGCATACCACCAAACATGCTCCCTCAGATCTCTATACTTCTTGTTGGCACCTGGATGTATAGAATACTGAGAGCGATGCGCCTCATGTATAACTTGCTCCCGAAACTCTCCACTAGGCACACATAGGCTGGAACCGTGCCTCAATGCTCCATCCTCTGCAATAACAAACTCATCCAAAAGTCCTGCCCGAACCTGCTCTTTGATACTCCTCAGAGCTTCATCCTTGAACTGAGTCGACTTAATGCTATCCATCAAGTCGGACTGAATCTGCAATCTCCATATCTGCATCTCTACTCCAGGTACTATCACCTCGATCCCCAAGCTCTCAAGATCTGCCAGCAAATGACGGTCTCCCGTTAAATACATAGCTACCGGATACCTATTTAAGACATTGGTGTCAGGATCTCCACCCGGTATAGGGGCACGAGTGCGTAACAGCACCTAACCTACGTCGCAGAATTGGCGGTAGAACGCTGTTCTAGGTCGCTAACTAACAACACACACAATAATATAATGTACCTATCATAGATCTCAACTCCGAAGGAGGACAAGTATAATAGATAACATTTGATACTCAATCATATTCTATCGCACGATAAGATATCAAAGAAGTCTAAATAACTATAAAGACTAAACAACAACAACTACTAAATAATATCCAAATTCAAACACAAGTCTCAAAATTAAAATAACAAAATCTCCATTATTATAATCAAAGTTCAAACAAAGAATCTAAAACAAGTCAACTAAACTAGGTCTCCCGGTCACTCCTGAGAATCTGGACCCAAGGTAGCTACTCCCTCCTCGGATCCATAGTAGGTAGGACACGTATCCTCTGAGCAACCATATGAAAAATATATCCAGTTAGGATGGAACGAGCACATCTCCTCTAGCAATTCCAAATAAATGACAAAGACTATAAAGCAGTTATAGCAAGTGATACTTGATGAACATGGAAAGTTTGAGACATGCAATAAAATAGAACAACAGTTAGAACAAGGAAAGTAAATACAGTGAAACAGAAGAGCATGGCAATGAAGACTGTAAATAGAGATAGCTAAACTAGAACAATGTGATATGAGTCCAATCAGTATAACATGAGACAATATGAATCTAGTACAAGACACTAATCCAGTGTGTTTTGAAATACCGAGTTCGACATGTAAACGGCTAGTGGGTAAATAAGGTACATTGCATGCTTGGCAAGCATGCGACGGCTATCTGTAACGATTAGACTTATAGTGAATACGGCACATCGCACGCTTGGCCTAGCGGCGACGGCTATCTTGATTGTAGGGGTGGTTCTTGTATAATTGGGAATGTTTACATGTTTACTCGAATATTTTTCCGCCCTAATAAGTACACGTGAATACATATTCCGACACATAAATAGAGTACGAGTCTAGCCAGAAGTAAATGGTGCTTTTAGGTGTTTCGAGTAGGTGGTTCCAAGGAGTGGTTCTGGTAGTAGGGGCTAGATGAGTTAAATACATGTGTCGCAAATAAATAAATCCCGAATACCAATCCGTGTTGTGACAAATAATCAAATAAACTATAATAGAAGCTGAATCATAATAATCATCAAGTAAATTAAAACCATCAGAGAATGTACTCGCCTGTTGTCCAGAGCAGTGAATGAGGATCGATGCCCAAAGTGGTGTCACACAAATCTATAAATGAGATATACATGGTTATTTATTGTTCTAGAATAAACAGTGAATCTATATGCATTTATTTCATGATTCTAGGCCTTTTCTAAGTCAATACAAGTCAACTAGGTCAACTTCAGCTATTTGGTCAACTTGGTCTAATTGGTCAACTTTAGGGTTTTAGGACTAATCCCTAAGTTTTTAGGTCATAATTTAGTTAGGGTGTATGGTATCAATGCTACATCTAAATCATAGCCTCACATTCCTATACTACATTCTCTATATAATATCTATAGGATAGATACCTAACTCTTATCAACTACCATATATTTATATATAAGGGTACTGTATACATGAGTATATAATAAAGGAATTGGACAGATGGTATGCCCTAAGGTCAGAGGGATGAATGAAGAGTTGGACTGCTAATGAAGTATGGACTGGACTCTAATGAAGCTAACCTCATCTATGATACATGATGCACAAGGGTGAAAAGAAACAAAACATAATGTATCATGGCTGCGCCAAAGAATGTAACCTGAACTTAGAGAAGAGGGGACAGAACAGCAAGTGTGCACTTCAGAACAGGACAATGGTAATCCTATAAACTGAATAAGGGTATGAACTCCAAAATGGGGGTTGACTTCGAGTTCAAGACTGAACAAATTTGAATATAGAACTGATGGATTAAATAGAACAAAACATGGATTGTCCAATAGTGTATATGCAAGACAGTCCTATATAGCAACTGGACAATGAATAATGGACTGATACTTCATATAGTAGATATGGTATGTATGTGAGGGTTTAAGCATTTGAGGACAAGAACAAAATAAAGGGGTTCGACTGATCATGTAAGTGAAGTTACAATGGGACTTCAATTACAAAAGTCAGAACAATTATTTGAGGGGGGGGTCTAACACTCCAACAATGCCAGGGACAGAATCCTATTCCTTGGGACAGAATAGATGGAATAATATGATAATTCAGAGACGGGGCAATGTATGTATATGGTTACTCGAGCCCCTGCTACCTTACTTGTAACGCCCCAGTCCCAAATATTTGAGACTAGATACGTATCATGCCAGCTGTATACATACGAGTAAATATACGACTCGAATATATACATAAGCTGTAAATGTGGAAGTCAAAACACTAAATCTCATCCACAAAGATAAATAATTATATAAAGCAACTTTGAGTTTGTCATGTACACAATAGTTGGGCGGAGACAAAGTCCACTACCAACCAAATTAAATATGAAAAAATATACAAGAAAAGAATTTAGCAAGCGAGAGCAAGTGACGAGTCCAAGAGCAATCGTCGCAGATGAAGGAATGGCCTTAGCTAGAGCACCTGCAAGAAATCATGAAACACACACCTGGAGAGATAACCAGGTCCTCAGAGGGACGTAACAAGACACATAATATTATGCCGATAAACTGAATAAATAAGCTCAACAGAAAAGTATGCATGAGTAAAGGTTCCTACCCATTCTGGGTGATATGCACTTTGAGGACAACGTTCTACGCAGGGGCTGTAGGCTCAGCAGAGTAAATAAAGAGTGGCAGTAAGTAGCGCTCATCCGAGTCACTATCGGCCTTGGACAGAAGGTAGTGCTCATAAGAGTCACCCTCGGCCCAAAATGTGTGTAAAAATAAAATGTAGCTCCTACGCTAATAACTGTCCCCTCCTCCCAATGATACTATACATGCGTCGTCTCTACGACACTGTTAATCCTTAATAACCGTCAAGTCTTCTACACAATCTATTGACAGTTATATCCTAACGCACGGCCTGTACGCACCGATGTACGGTCGGTATGCAAGTCCGAAGCTATATACGATTCACCACTCACACACAATCCGTGGCACATCGTGACAGTTTATGAGATGCACATACGGTGGTCCCTTAACTCTAAGCCAATTGTATAAAATATAATAATTTGTATCTATATATAATTTTGAAAGAACAACATAAAGAAAAAGCTTACATGATATTGAGCAAGAAATTAAACAGTAAAGGCAAGGTGTCTTGCCTGGTGGTGTTGCCTAGAGTGGTACAATGATTCAACAAGTCCTGTTCTGTCCAATTGCTAAGGCCAGTATGTGGGGGTTCGAAGTCACGAGAAAATAGGACACGATTAGTCGTGAGCAATGGGATAATTGGAAAGAAAATTTGGGGAGTAGATGAATATACAACTTCTTAGAAATTATTTATATTACTTTAAAAATATGTTTACTTGTAAAAATTCATTTACGAAAATACTTCGAAAATATGTATATATAATAATTTTGAAAATTACATTTTATTAGTCAAAATATACGTTTAGATGAATACTTGAAAAATTAATATATATATATCGTAGAAAAGTAACTTTTCATTAATCAAAATATTTAATAAAATATAGGAAAAATAATTTTGGCTATTTTGTGTTGTCAAACTAATTTTCTATTTATTTAATAAAACAGAAGGATAAAATAAAAATTCTAAAAAATCATAATCATAACCAAAGTTTTAAATTAATAATAATGATATAATAATAACAATAATAATATTATAATAATACTAATAGCAATAATAATAACAGTAATAATTATAATAATAATAATAATAATAATAATAATAATAATAATAATAATAATAATATTAATAATAATAATAATAATACTAACTTTAATATATAACAGTAATATTATACTAATAGTAATAAAATTAATAACCATAACCATAATAATAATCATAATATTAAATCTAATAATAATAATAATAATAATAATAATAATAATAATAATAATAATAATAATAATAATACAACCCAAAGAGCATTTGCTAATCCCCTCCCCCCAAATATTAGACACAGAGAGAGAGGGGGAAATGGGTTTTACCAAGGTTCGACTGGGAGTGGGCGGCGGCGCGCGGTCCGGCTGGGAGGAGGTGGCGACCGGTACGACGGCGCGTCAGGGCTGGGTCACGGCGACCAGTCCAGCGCGACTTCGACGCTGGGCGGAGGGTCGAGGCGGAGGTCCGATGGACTCGGAAGGGGGAGGCGACTGCTCCGGGCGGCGGGACGGAGGCTTCGCTGGAGCGACCAAGGTGGTGGCTGGAGCGCGCGGGCGGCGCGCACGGCCCAGTATGGACGGCGGTGCTCGGGAAGGAGAGGGCGGCTCGCGGAGACGCCGGAGGGTGGCTGCACGGATCATCGGCGGACGTGCTCGCAGGGACAGGCGAGGCGGCTGGGGTTGCAACAGCGGTCTTTCGGTTCGAGGCGCGACGATGGGTAAGGTTCCCTCTTCTTCTTTGCTTTGGGGTTTTACGATTTGGAAATTTTGAGGTGATGGGTGTTCCGGTGGTTGTGGCGAACGACCAAGATGGGGTGGTGGTGATGGTTGTCGCGGAAGAGGTGGTCGAAGATCTGAGGTGGTGATGGCAGTAGTTGGCGGTGGCGGTGTATTGGGGTGGCCGGAGTGGCCTGTGTGGTGATCGGGACAGTAGTGATTGCGGTGGTTGCCAGGAGAGGGTTCGACTATGTTGGGTGGCGATGACGACGAAGATGGTGGTCGTGAGAGATGGCGGGGTGCTTCGCCGAAATCGAGAGGTTGTAGGGTTAGGATTTGATTGTGTCGGGATATGTTCGACACGGAAAAGATACTGTATATGTAAATATAGAATAAGAATTTACGGCCACAGACACGATGCACGGAGTTGGGTTGTGGTGGAGGAGTTATGGAGGAGTACATCTCCTTTTATAGGAGGTGGGAATTCCCATTAGGATAAAGATTACTAGTAGTTTAAATTCCCCAAGTAGATAATTTCTTTTCTAAATTAAATCACTTTAAATCAAATCAAAAATATTCTTTATAATCTAGATAATCTATTTTTAATTTGAAGCTATCAATAAGTATTTTTCGATTTAAATCACCATAACTAATTTAACATTAAAACAAATGATCTAAAATATCTTTTCATAAATAATAAAATAATCTAATAATAAATTTTGAAATTGCCAATTAATATTTATATATTTGAATTACCTTTATAAATAAACAAAGCAGTTTTCACTAGTATTCAAAAATCAATATTGGCGTGAATTTAATTTCATTCACCTTGCATAGAATATTTACATACGAAAATATTACAACTTGTATTTGAATAAAAAGTACTCTTTTGAAAAATATACGTTTTGGCAAATCTTCATACTACGTTTTACACAAAATATTATTCACAAATTATTTTGAACCCAAAAATTCCTCTATATTAATAAGGCTATAATAACTTTCATAAAAACGACCTCGCAAACATGCGCGACATACAAATACGAAATGCAACTCGTACGCGGCATACAATACAAAGTACAATATCAATACTAAATAAAATAAAATAAAAATTGAAGGAAAATTTTAGAGGGTTTTACATTACTGAACCAACAATGAGCAGGGCAATGTAGCTCGACCAAGAAGCATGCAGGACAGAATTAATGGAAAATGGGGACAGAACAAATGTGAATAAAAATGAATTAGTGGTCTGCATAACATATCGAATGATACCAAACAATAATCCATGGGTGGCTCTACTGTCCAGAGGTGGACAGATGCATAAATGTGCAGTGGTCAGCATGCTATGGACATGAACAAAATAGAATGCTCTGCACAAGTGCAGAATAGGAAACCCCAAGTCCCCAAATTCTATTTAACCCATCAAATCCATTCTATATCTCTATACAACCATAGTATACATATAACATGGCAAAACAAACCCATAACAATATGTAAAACTGTAATTTAAATATTACAAGCCCTAAGAGTCATTTCATCGAACACTTGGTATGCGTATCCGATACTCACGTAATACGCACTCCAAATGGATCCGAACTTGACCCAAATCATTCCTAATGCAATGGGGCCCTAAATGAATGCATCTACATTAATGAATGGGAAATTAGAGGGTTTAGAGGGCTCTTACTGTCACGCCCCGACCCAGAATCACCCGAATCATCGTCCTCGCAGGGGGCGTGATGCCGCACGAGCCTGGAGTTGCGCTCGTGCAAGGCAAGATGACAAGTTCTCAAATAGTTATATTTTGATTCGATATTAACAACGATAGAAAAATAGAGTATACGAAACAATTCTCTTTATTGATATCTGAAACTGAGATTACAATGGCTTTCGATAGCCTAACAATATATGCCAGATTGGCTACAACACTCAGGTTCTCTCTTGCCGACAAAGGATTTCACCATTCCATACATCATGCCTTCTATATCTCGGCCGCATCAATCCAGCTGCGTAGTCCGAGCGTCAATGCGATAGCACGCTTCAATGCGCTTCGGCATTCCAAGCCTTAACACGTTCAAGCAACGCTTCGTCGCGAGCAATCCATTTCCAGCACCCTGCATGAAGCTGGTGGGGGATCAGTACGTTCGTCCTCGCATGTACTGAAACAAATATCATCTTTCCAAACCGACATTTTAATATTTATGTTGAATCATGCAACTTAGCTTATGATCTTGCTATGTTCTCCTTAGGGTCAATTTCATGGCATCTTCGAAAGCGTAAAGCATGTTATCATATCCAGCATGTTATCGAATTGAATGTACAAGCAAACAAGCAATCTCGTGTTTGATTCGTGGCTTACCAAGTCGAGGCACTCGCCCTTGCGTCCCTTGCACTGACGCAAGGTGAATACACCCCATTCCTTCCCTATCATGTTATATGTGCATCTCTAGGCAGGATCTATATGCGGGACGCATTTGTGCCTACACTTTCAACCCATCGTTCCTTAGCTATATGAAGGCCGTTGGCGTATCCGCGCCGGAATGGACTAAAGGAGTCTTACTTTCTTTTCTCTCCTTCTTTTCTCAATATTGGTCGGGCTACCGGCGTTTCACGGGTGGGTTGCGGGCCCAACAACCGAAACGTTCCCCTGCATGCCATTATTTGTGGCTTTTCCTATCAATAAGACGAGCGCTACTCGTTTAAGGATGTGCGCCTACAAAGATTATTCGAATCCCTCCGCGGCCAATCGGTTCCGGGGCGCTCCTTCGGTATTTAACCGTTTTGGGGGAAACACTCGTGCACGAGTTAATATCACATTAATCTCGAGCCCATTCCAATCGACCATGCAACGCCCTATCATTCAAGCAATCAAATTCAAACAACCAAACATAGTCTTGAGTCCGAGACTCAGACTTATCATCTTGTCATGCCCCAGAACTAGAATACTGGAGAGCGGGGGAATGACTCAGCCAGCTACGTATTACGGGTAGAAGAATACCGTATAATACGATCAATGCTGTCTAACCAGACGAGGGGGTGCATACTACATGAAAGTCTTACTATGGTCACTTCACATCTATTGTCTCAGTCATTCGAACAAGAAGCAAAAATAGAAAACATGTAAGATAAAGCAGTAAAGCGTCCCAAACGCTTAGTCAAAATGTTTTTGAGATCTGGCTTTACAAAACATAGCCAGATGATATAGTAACATATACACAATTGTTATCAGCTGCAGTCTGACTTAATTACAATTATGTAAAAGCAAGTGCAAGACTATCCGACTAACATGTCGGTGCCAAACGGCTAAGTATAAAGTAAATAACAAAACGAGTGGAGAAGTAAGGGACCCACTCGAGTCCTCCTGCGATCATTCCTCTAGTATTGACCATCTTGGAGGTGGAAGTAAGCTGAGTCCTCGGGAACCGGCTCTAAATCTGGCCATGCAAAACCAGAGAGGCTAGACCTCTAATAGCAAGTACCACAAGGAAGGATGATATGAAGGATTAAACTAGTATGTAAGAGAATATAATAATAGATCTCTGCTTTCCACTAGGATTCACATAACATCACGACACTTCGAACCAACCTCCCAACCAAACAAGGACAGAAGTTGGCCCGTCATGTCCTGACATTCTGATCATCTCAGTTAGGCAACAGAGTAGGTACAGTACACAAACAAATTATCTTGAACGGCCAATCAAATCCTACGGCTTGCTATTGTGAGTCCCAAGTTATCCTGGAATTATGCAAATAGGGATTCCTCAGTTCTTACTATGTGCGAGCAAGGCTAGTCTATCCAGTCAATCAATTGCGCCAATCAAGAATTAGACGAGTTCCAGCGGGACGCCCGTCATCAATATAAAATATACAATAATAATATAAGCAGATACCGCTCCCTGCCCGTGTGGCAGGTTTACAGTATCTGTGGGAACCAGCCGGCCTGTCGGGCACTACTAGTCCCAAGAGGGCTGCCATGTAAGAACTCGGGAATCCATTCTCTCCATGCCATTATTATTTTATTTAACTTAATAGTCTCTACGTTGAGTGAAATTCCATGCCGTGGATCATAGTCATTCAAATGAGTACTTTCGTACGGGGTACGATATGCACAACTCTACAACGATACCAGTGCGGTTAGGTTGCAGGTCTTACATAGCGTAATGCAACAATCCAAACTAACCACGGAATAATCATGCCTTGACCATAAAGTACACATGCTTCTTTTGTAAAATAAGTAAATAAATAAATAAATAATTTGAAGCCTGCATGTGCCTGTATGTCAATATTCGGGATCAGCCAGTCGATTACAATAGTTCATAACATGAACGTGTCTCATTCATTTAATTCAATAAGACGACTAGCCAGTCTCTTAGTTCCAACTAGGAATGCATGATCAATTTTAGTCAAGATAACCATCGTCATCAATGGTGACAAGGCATGAAAGTCAATTAGTATTACATGGGGTCGAGTCTATAACTCTCAGGGTTAAGTTCCAGTCTTACTGGGTATCCATAAACCAATCAAGACACAGGACATGTTCTATACAACCATATGTATTAAAAATATTAACATGCTAAGATTATCGAGTTCATGCAAAAAGGCATAAGGATATAATAGGAGAATTATCATGCCAACATTAAATGAATAAATTATAGAACAAATAGAAACACCCAGGTCAAGAAGTCACGCCAACAAGTCCATGCTAAGGTCAACAAGTCACGCCAACAAGTCTATGCTAAGGCCAACAAGTCACGCCAAGCTTAGCATGAAGGAGTGAGCGTATAAGCAGTATGAGCGTGAAAAGTGGTTCACGCTGGCACGCACAGCGTGAGCGTATGAGCGTGAAAAGCGTGATAAGAAATTCACGCACGCACAACGTGAGCGTGATAAGAAATTCACGCACGCACAGCGTGAGCGTGATAAGAAATTTACGCATGCACAACGTGAGCGTGATAAGAAATTCACGCACGCACGCAAAGACGCGGGCGTAACCCAATATTCACGCACGCATAATGTGAGCGTGACAAGAAATTCACGCTAACACGTAAAGACGTGTGCGTGACTAAAAATTCACGCTGGCACGTAAGAACGTGAGCGTGACTAAAAATTCACGCTATTACGTAAAGACGTGTGCGTGACTAAAAATTCACGCTGGCACGTAAGAACGTGAGCGTGACTAAAAATTAACGCTAACACGTAAAGACGTGTGCGTGACTAAAAATTCACGCTGGCACGTAAGAACGTGAGCGTGACTCAAAATTTACGCTAACACGTAAAGACGTGTGCGTGACTAAATCTCCCGAACTCCAATCTTGTGGAGCCTTCGTCCCAAGCCAGAAACGAGGTTCCCATGGTTCAGAATGGTGTGGAATGAGAAGCTCTGCCACATGAACTATCTTTTTCCGAAAACACGCCAAGTTGGGAGATCAAAACCCATGAACAACCGTGAATACAACAACTTAGATCTAGAAGAAACAAGCCACAGAAATCAAAAATGCTAAGTAGTAAACTCCCTTAGAATCACAAGGGGAAGACACGTGAACCATAAAAATGGGTGAAGGAGAAGCAAGATGTACTTGCCTTCTCCTGGTAGGTGGAGAGTGATGAGAGGAAGAAGAAGAAGTAATGGTGAAGAATGAGATTTATGAAGAGAGAGAAGGAGATGGGGGCTTTAAATATGGAAGGGGTGGTAGGTGGGGGTTTTATGGGGGTTCGGTTCATGTGAACCACCATAAACCCGAGAAAAACCAACCTTAGGCTAAACCTAAAATAAGACTAAAGCAGAGAATAACAGCAGGAAATAAAATACAGAAATAAAATGCAGAAATAAAATTACAGGAAATTAATTAACATGAAAATTAATGAGCAGATAATTAATTAACATGAAGTTATAGGAATTTAAATACAGGATAATACATGATAAATACTAAATAAATATATATGAGTTGTACATGTATAAAAATACGCATTCTGGGAACGGGGAGTGACATCTCTACCCACCTTAGAAAAATTTTGTCATCGGAATTTCAAATCCAAGCAGGTAGAAATATCGGAGCTAAACTAATACAAGCAATTCTAGTGATCAAGCAATCGTTTTTACCATATCAAAAGCAAGTACTATGTATGTAAATTCATCATTCTACGATATCAAGTAGCTCTACCCATAAGGTGATAAGCATGAAGAATCAGGACAATCAAGGTATACAGAAAAAGATATACCTTGTGAGTCAAACAGGTGTGGATACCGTGATCGGATATCATCCTCACGTTCCCACGTTGACTCTCCCAAGGAGTGATGAACCCAAGCAACACGGACAAGACTAATTGTTCGGTTCTTAAGTATTTTCTCTCTTCGGTCCAAAATGGACACAGGCTGTTCCTCGTAAGATAGGTTGGTACCAACAACCAGCTCAGAATGATCGAGGATATGGCTTGGGTCCGATACATACCTACGTAATTAAGATACATCAAACACGTCATGCACCTCTCGTAACGAAGGTGGGAGGGATAAACGATAAGCAACATCGCCTACCCGATCAAGAATAATAAATGGGCCCACGTACCGCGGATTCAATTTCCCGCGAACGCCAAATCTAATGACCCTACGAGTAGGTGAGATCCGTAAGAATACGTGGTCCCCAACAGAGAACTCTAACGGCCTACGATGCTGGTCCGCCCAATGACGATGCCGGTCCTGCGTAACTCGAAGTCGCTCTCTAATTCCCTTAACCACTTCAACCGTCTGAATAATCATTTTCGGGCCTAACATCTTCCTTTCCCCGATATCGTCCCATGCAAGTGGTGACCTGCACTTCTTACCATATAGTGCTTCAAATGGCGCCATCTGGATACTGGCTTGATAACTGTTGTTGTACGAGAACTCGACTAAGTGCAGGTGACTCTCCCAAGATCCTCCAAAATCTAGAGTGCAAGCTCGTAACATATCTTCTAAAGTCTGAATCGTTCTTTCTGATTGCCCATCCGTCTGCGGATGGTAAGCCGTGCTAAATATTAACTTGGTACCCAGACTATGATGTAAGCTCTTCCAGAAATGTGATGTAAAGCGGGTACCTCGGTCCGACACAATACTGACAGGGACTCCATGCTGCCTGACTATCTGTTGCATATATAACTCTGCCAATTTTTCTGTAGATTGCCCTACTCTGAAAGGAAGAAAGTGTGCTACCTTCGTAAGCCGATCCACTATTACCCAAATAGCGTCCTTACCACTTGGTGATCTCGATAGACTGGTCACAAAGTCCATTATAATATGCTCCCATTTCTATTCTGGGATAGAAAGCGGTTGCAATAACCCAGCTAGCCTCTGCTATTCTGCCTTCACTTGCTGACATACCAAACAACGGAAAACAAATCTAGCTATCTCCCTCTTCATCCCGTTCCACCAGAAATGCTGCTTGATATCTTGGTACATCTTGGTCCCTCCTGGGTGAATAGAATACTGAGAACTGTGAGCTTCTGCCATAACCTCCTGTCTGATATCTCCACTAGGCACACATAGACGCGATCCAAACCTAAGTGTACCATCTTCATGAATTCTCATCTCCTTCCTGAGTCCTGACTCACATTCTGCCCAAAGCTTCTGAATCCTTGGGTCTTGTACCTGAGCTGCCTTGATCCTGTCTACCAAGTCGGATTGAACTTGTAGACTTGTTAGAACTCCTACATCACTAGGAAGTATAACTTCGATGCCCATCTCCTGAAGGTCTTCTAAGATATGCCTCTGTGTTGTCAACATAAATATGTCGCCTCTCCTGCTAAGAGCGTCTGCTACTACATTAGCCTTGCCTGGGTGATACTGAAGCTCCACATCATAATCCTTGATCAACTCCAGCCATCTTCTCTGCCTCATGTTTAGTTCCTTCTGAGTAAAGATGTACTTCAGACTTTTATGGTCTGTGTACATGTCCACTCGGTCCCCATATAAGTAATGCCTCCATAGCTTCAGAGCAAACACTACTGCCGCTAACTCCAAATCATGAGTTGGGTAATTCTTCTCGGGGTCCCGAAGCTGCCTAGATGCATATGCTATCACCTTCCCATGTTGCATAAGGACACATCCAAGTCCTTTACCTGACGCATCACAATACACTGTAAAACCTCCGGGTCCAACTGGCAATGTAAGAATAGGTGCCGATATCAATTTCTGCTTCAAAGTCTCAAATGATGCCTGATATTCTGCCGACCAAACGAATGGTACATTCTTCCGGGTCAAGCGGGTCATGGGTGCTGAAAGCCTTGCAAAGTCTGACACAAACCTTCTGTAATATCCTGCCAATCCCAAGAAGCTCTGCACATCTGCTACGGTCTTGGGTACTGGCCAACTCTCTACTGCTTCTATCTTCTTGGGATCTACTGCTACTCCAGCTCCTGATATGATGTGACCCAAAAATGAAATGTGATCCGACCAAAACTCACACTTGCTGAGCTTGGCATACAACTGGTTCTCTCTCAGAACCTGTAACACTTTCCTGAGGTGGTCTTCATGCTCCTCTTTACTGGCAGAATATACAAGAATGTCATTAAGAAACACAACGACAAACTGGTCTAAGTATGGCATAAAGATGCGGTTCATCAAATCCATGAATATTGCTGGAGCATTGGTCAAACCAAACGGCATTACTAAGAATTCATAATGCCCATACTTCGACCTGAATGCTGTCTTGGGAATATTTTCCTTCCGAACCCTCACTTGATGGTACCCTGAACGAAGATCTATCTTGGAGAAAACTCTAGCTTTGCTCAACTGATCAAATAAGTCGTCGATCCTGGGTAATGAGTACTTGTTCTTCACTGTTGCCGCATTAAGCTTCCTGTAGTCAATGAACAATCTGGATGACCCATCCTTCTTTTCCACAAGTACCACTGGTGCTGCCCATGGTGATACGCTAGCTTGGATGAACTTCTTCTCCTTCAGTTCCTCTATGTGCTGATATACCTTGGCCTGCTCTGAATCCGCCATTCTGTAAACTTGATCTGATATCGGTTTAGTTCCTGGTGCCAATTCTATACTGAACTCAATATCTCTGACCGGTGGTAGACCTGGAAGTTCTTCAGGAAATACGTCTAGAAACTCTTCAACTACCTTCGGAATATGAACTTCTTCCATTGCCGTTATTACTCCCTGCTCTTGTTGAGTTGCCTCTGATCTGACTAAGGTGAATCTCTTCATGCCTGGAATATCAAAAGATATAATCCCTCTACGACAATCTATTGTCGTATGACTGTCTTTCAGCCAGTCCATGCCTAAGATAACGTCGAAATTTCCAACAGGAAATTCTATCAACCGGGCGGGTAAAGAATGCCCGCAAACTACAACGCTACATGCTAAAATAACTCTACTAACTCCTACGAGCCTATTACCAGTGAGTATATTCAACCTCCCTAGCAATGCCTCGAACTCCATTCCTAGTCGTGTCACAAATTGTACAGATATAAATGAATGGGATGCTCTCGAATCAAACAATGCTACTGCGGGATATGAGGCGACGAGAATGTTACCTGCCACAACATCTCCCGATGCCAATGCCTCCTCCAAGGACAGAGTGAATGCTTGCCCTCGACCTCCTTGCTGGTTTCTATGCTGTGGCCTAGCCTGATGTTGTTGCTGGCCCCTTCTTTGGTGATACTGGGGTGGTCTATGCTGGTGTTGCTGCATCGGCGGCCCCTGCTACCGAAACATCTGAGCCTGCGGCATTAACGGACGCTGTACCAACGGCCTTACTGCCACCGCTGGTCCTCGATACTGGCCTGCCCCTGGTGCTGGCAGAGCAAGAAACTGTTGCCCTGGTCCTCCTGACCTCGAATTCATGGGTCATGTGGTAACCCGATGGTCTGGATTTCCATATATCAGACACAGTCTATTCAATGTCCGACACACATCTCTAGTGTGCCCCATCTTCCCACAATAAGTGCAGCCCGCCGGGGGTTACTGGTTCTTTCTCTGTTGCTGTTGCTGCTGCCTGGGTGGTGTTGGTCCTCGTATCGCCACATCGTGGATACGAATGCTAGTGGATGGTGCTGTTGTTCGGGGCGCTGCTCCCCCTCCTCCTTCAACCTGACTGTGGGATCTCTTCTGACCTCCAGTCCTTGCCGTAAGCCTCTGAATGGTGATCTCATGCCTTCGAGTTATCGTTAATACTTCGTCAAAAGTCTGGTAATTGTGCCCCTCTATCAATTGCAAGAGTTCAAGATGAAACCCTTGCTGAAACCTTATAGCCCTCTGGCTCTCTGTTGCTACCATCTCGGGGGCGAATCTACTCAATCTGCAGAACTCTGCTGCATAAGCATCTACAGTCTTGCCGGCCTGCCTGAGGTTGATAAACTTCTGTTGTAGCTCAAACCGTGCCACAACTCCATAGTACTTGGTCTTGAATCTTGCAGTGAAATCGTCCCAAGCTACAGGACGTCTGATGCCTACTTCCTCTGATTTCCACCAATCACGTGCGAGATCCTGAAGTAACAACTTCACTAGATCCACACGTTCTTCTGCCGGTACCTTAGCTGCTACCAGAATAGCCTCAATATCCTTAATCCATGCATCTGCTGAGATGGCATCCTCTGTGCCCTCGAAACGGCGGGGGTTATACTTGCAAAACCTGGCTGATGCTCCTGAATCAGTCCTCACTCCTCTTTCCAAAGCCGTCTGCTATCCTTGGTTGAGCAACACATTCTGCTCTTGTAGCTGAGTGTGCATGCGCTGCTGGGCCAACATCTGATGTTGCTGAGTAGCCATCATTCCTCTCATGATCTCTAGAAGGGCTGGTGTGTCCACTTCCATAGGAGTAGGTGGAACTATGGGTGGTGTTGGAACTTCCGGATACTGCGGTTCAGCTGCTGGTTCTACTATCACTTCTTCTTGGATAGTCTCACGAAGTAGTTCTGGCCCTTGTTGCTGACCAACCTGGTCAGGTTGTCCATGTTGCCCTTGTTGTTGCTGCCCAGCTCTGACCGATGCGGACGAAGTGCCCCTAAGAAAAGGGACAAGAGAACAATCAAACAACCGGACATGAAGGATCAATGAAGTCAAAGGATACCGGAATGTCAAGCAAGGGTTGAGAACAGCGAATCATGAGATCAAGGGGGGACACGTGTGATTGAGACATCCTATAAATCAAAACATCCCACAAGTCTGAAATCAGACCTGCATGGGCCACCACTAAAACCTTGTCATGCCCCAGAACCAGAATACTGGAGAGCGGGGGAATGACTCAGCCAGCTACGTATTACGGGTAGAAAAATACCGTATAATACGATCAATGCAGTCTAACCAGACGAGGGGGTGTATACTACATGAAAGTCTTACTATGGTCACTTCACATCTATTGTCTCAATCATTCGAACAAGAAGCAAAAATAGAGAACATGTAAGATAAAGCAGTAAGGCGTCCCAAACGCTTAGTCAAAATGTTCTTGAGATCTGGCTTTACAAAACATAGCCAGATGATATAGTAACATATACACAATTGTTATCAGCTGCAGTCTGACTTAATTACAATTATGTAAAAGCAAGTGCAAGACTATCCGACTAATATGTCGGTGCCAAACGGCTAAGTATAAAGTAAATAGCAAAACGAGCGGTAAAGTAAGGGACCCACTCGAGTCCTCCTGCGATCATTCCTCTAGTATTGACCATCTTGGAGGTGGAAGTAAGATGAGTCCTCGGGAACCGGCTCTAAATCTGGCCATGCAAAACCAGAGAGGTTAGACCTCTAATAGCAAGTACCACAAGGAAGGACGATATGAAGGATTAAACCAGTATATAAGAGAATATAATAATAGATCTCTGCTTTTCACTAGGATTCACATAACATAACGACACTTCGAACCAACCTCCCAACTAAACAAGGATAGAAGTTGGCCCGTCATGTCCTGACATTCTGATCATCTCAGTTAGGCAACAGAGTAGGTACAGTACACAAACAAATCATTTTGAACGGCCAATCAAATCCTACGGCTTGCTATTGTGAGTCCCAAGTTATCCTGGAATTATGCAAATAGGGATTCCTCAGTTCTTACTATGTGCGAGCAAGGCTAGTCTATCCAGTCAATCAATTGCGCCAATCATGAATTAGACGAGTCCCAGCGGGACGCCCGTCATCAATATAAAATATACAATAATAATATAAGCAGATACCGCTCCCTGCCCGTGTGGCAGGTTTACAGTATCTGTGGGAACCAGCCGGCCTGTCGGGCACTACTAGTCCCAAGAGGGCTGCCATGTAAGAACTCGGGAATCCATTCTCTCCATGCCATCATTATTTTATTTAACTTAATAGTCTCTACGTTGAGTGAAATCACATGCCGTGGATCATGGTCATTCAAATGAGTACTTTCGTACGGGGTACGATATGCACAACTCTACAACGATACCAGTGCGGTTAGGTTGCAGGTCTTACATAGCGTAATGCAACAATCCAAACTAACCACGAAATAATCATGCCTTGACCATAAAGTACACATGCTTCTTTTGTAAAATAAGTAAATAAATAAATAAATAGTTTGAAGCCTGCATGTGCCTGTATGTCAATATTCGGGATCAGCCAGTCGATTACAATAGTTCATAACATGAACGTGTCTCATTCATTTAATTCAATAAGACGACTAGCCAGTCTCTTAGTTCCAACTAGGAACGCATGATCAATTTTAGTCAAGATAACCATCGTCATCAATGGTGACAAGGCATGAAAGTCAATTAGTATTACATGGGGTCGAGTCTATAACTCTCAGGGTTAAGTTCCAGTCTTACTGGGTATCCATAAACCAATCAAGACACAGGGCACGTTCTACACAACCATATGTATTAAAAATATTAACATGCTAAGATTATCGAGTTCATGCAAAAAGGCATAAGGATATAATAGAAGAATTATCATGCCAACATTACATGAATAAATTATAGAACAAATAGAAACACCCAGGTCAAGAAGTCACGCCAACAAGTCTATGCTAAGGTCAACAAGTCACGCCAATAAGTCTATGCTAAGGCCAACAAGTCACGCCAAGCTTAGCATGAAGGAATGAGCGTATAAACAGCGTGAGCGTGAAAAGTGGTTCACGCTGGCACGCACAGCGTGAGCGTATGAGCGTAAAAAGCGTGATAAGAAATTCACGCACGTACAGCATGAGCCTGATAAGAAATTCACGCACGCACAGCGTGAGCGTGATAAGAAATTCACGCACGCACGCAAAGACGTGGGCGTAACTCAATATTCACGCACGCATAATGTGAGCGTGACAAGAAATTCACGCTAACACGTAAAGACGTGTGCGTGACTAAAAATTCATGTTGGCACGTAAGAACGTGAGCGTGACTAAAAATTCACGCTAACACGTAAAGACGTGTGCGTGACTAAAAATTCACGCTGGCACGTAAGAACGTGACAAAAATTCACGCTAACACGTAAAGACGTGTGCGTGACTAAAAATTCATGCTGGCACGTAAGAACGTGAGCGTGACTCAAAATTCACGCTAACACGTAAAGACGTGTGCGTGACTAAATCTCCCGATCTCCAATCTTGTGGAGCCTTCGTCCCAAGCCAGAAACGAGGTTCCCATGGTTCAGAATGGTGTGGAATGAGAAGCTCTGCCACATGAACTATCTCTTTCCGAAAACACGCCAAGTTGGAAGATCAAAACTCATGAACAACCGTGAATACAACAACTTAGATCTAGAAGAAACAAGCCACAGAAATCAAAAATGCTAAGTAGTAAACTCCCTTAGAATCACAAGGGGAAGACAAGTGAACCATAAAAATGGATGAAGGAGAAGCAAGATGTACTTGCCTTCTCCTGGTAGGTGGAGAGTGATGAGAGGAAGAAGAAGAAGTAATGGTGAAGAATGAGATTTATGAAGAGAGAGAAGGAGATGGGGGCTTTAAATTTGGAAGGGGTGGTAGGTGGGGGTTTTATGGGGGTTCGGTTCATGTGAACCACCATGAACCCGAGAAAAACCAACCTTAGGCCAAACCTAAAATAAGACTAAAGCAGAGAATAACAGCAGGAAATAAAATACAGAAATAAAATTGCAGGAAATTAATTAACATGAAAATTAAAGAGCAGATAATTAATTAACATAAAATTATAGGAATTTAAATACAGGATAATACATGATAAATAATAAATAAATATATACGAGTTGTACATGTATAAAAATACGCATTCTGGGAACGGGGAGTGACACATCTCGTATCTCTTTAGTTAACTTTCTGTGTTCTTATATTTCGTACTTCATTTCAATGTTTCAATGGCATCGTGCCTCAACTCAATGCTCGTCAACCGAACGATCCGAAGGTCTCGAACACCTTTCGAGGCACCATGTCATATCCGACAGTTCCTCCACATTCATGCCACAACCGTATTCTCTCGCAACGAAGCCATCTTTTAATATCCCGTACACGTGGGCACGTTTCGACCGTATATCCATGTTCTATAACTTAGCATTCAATGTTCGGGCTTGCGCGCTAGGGCGCTCGCCTATTGTCTTTCAATGTTCTAGCCGTCTAACTCGTACAGCAAAGGCACGGTATGGTTTGTGCACTAAGGCACTCACCGAGTACAGTTATCCCATGTTCTTATGGCTTGCGCACCGAGGCGCTCGCCTATACGATATCCAATGTCCCATAGCGACTCGTGCATATTGATGCACGTTTCATTTCAATTGTTCTAACTTAGTGTTCGACTTACACTATGATTTATCTCTGATCGGACCACGCCCGTGGCGTCGATAGGTTAACTTAGCATACAATGATATGTTTGACTTATCGAATGAAGGAGTAAAAAGAAGTCAATCCTCCCACCTTGAGTTGATTCGCCTTCGTCGTTTCGCCGAGCCGATACAGCTCGATTTTATAACTTTGTTGCACGACCACTCTCCTGACTTAGCCATTCGAGCACTTCATGCTTCGTTGAGTTATACGCCCAATTCACCTTAGCATGCCCAAGTCTTAGCCCGTCGCAAGGCGACGATTTAATTTTGCGGACCCCTTACTAAATATTGCAAAAGATCGACCTCTAATATTTTCCCGTCAAAGTATAACCTGCACACGAAACCAACTAAAATCAATACTTGCATCGATTCGGACTTGCGCCTTGGTCGATTCAATTTCTTAGAATCTTCGAGCCGATTCAATGCACTCATCCTTCGGGGCAACGTGGCGCTTCGCATCGATTCACTCGATGCATTCTTTCGGGACAAGGCAACTCTTCGCATCAACTTAGTTTGATGCGTTGCTCGGGATAACGTAACTCTCGCATCATTTTGCATCGATACATTCTCTTCCGTCAACGCAACTCGTTGAGTCAACGCTTCAGCGTAATGCGCCGTACGGAGCGGGGCATTACAGAATATACCACTCAAAACAAGGTTCGTCCTCGAACCAAAACCAACACTCCGACTAAGTATTTTATAGATCGTTTCACGATCTCGCCCCACCAATGTTGTTCGATTTCATAATATCTTGCAAGCTTTCCATTAACATTTCATGTCTTTCCTGCAGCTCGATTTGAATTTTGTATACAACTCGATTTGGATCCATACTTATATTCAAGGCGTCCCGAAGATATATGTATTTTGACCAATTCCAGTGGTAGCAAATTGGAACAAAGCTGACAGGTAAATTTCAAACCTATGCTTGCCATCTTGTACTCTCGATCGGACTTATCCTTAGCAACCGTTCTCAAAATTTCATCGCATACGTATATTCGATACATACGTGATTCATTCAATAAAGTCACTGCACGCGACGCAATTCAAAATTGCCTTTCTCATTTCGTATGTTTCATTGGAACTATCAATTCTATACGTCGCGTCAAGCCATCGTGTATCCGATCACAACGATCCTTCGCAACGCCTTGCGTTTGATGTAGCCACCCAACTATTTCTGAAGTCTCGCTTACAACTTGTCTCGATACGATTTTCTTTGTTGACTTTCAATGCATCAACATTCAGGAACATAGTCCCCGTGCTTAGATTCTCCTGACGCAAGTTTAAATTGACATTGCACAAAGCCACAATCTATCCGACACAAAAGTTTACATCAAGGCGACGGTGCTCAAGGCAACGATCGCCTTGACACGAATGTCTTAACGACGCGTCTTACATTCAATTTCCTAACGAGTAGGAATTCACTAGCCAAATTCCCAACTTATCCATCTTGCAATATCGAATGTAAATTTTGATTCACGCAAGCTCAATTGCAAGGTGAATCCGAATCTAATGACATGACTCGTAAGTCATTCCCTTATCATTCCCTCTCGTGCATAGCACATTTCTTGCAATCGCCTATCCGAATCACCAAGTCCGTTGGTGAATTATAGTTCGACCGTCGACCAACATAACCATTCAAGTATTCATCCGACGAATACTCAAAATCTAACTATATCATTCTCAATCAAAAGTTGTTCCAATTCTCGATCGCCTAGACTTATCGTCAACATGCACCGTGTTATAATTGTTATCGGTACAATCTCATATGCGATATCGCATGGGTCATCTTACGGTCTGCAGCATTCAATTTGATTTGGTGGTCAAGTCTTCTAGGGTCAGCTGCCCCGAAGCTACGCTCGATAACTGTGGATCATCACCGAAGGACAGTTTACTACGAACCATGCTATATCTTATTTTGGTGCCAAATCACGTTCCGACGATTCTATGCGACTACCCTATTTCGGACAAAACTATTTCTATCGGTGCAACTGATGCGCAACTATCCTCCGAGTCAAGTCATACACTGTCGTCGATGATTTCGCAATTTATGAAACATCTACTCGCATCAAGTTCGAGTCTATCTTATTCACGGGTCGACACACGAGATGCTATACGCATCGAGCAATCGTCGATGACTTAGAGTCTCGTCTTGATTAATCACAAAATTTACGATCAACCAAGTTCGTTCATTCGCGTATCGTTACTTACAAAATTTTGATAGCGCAAGGCGCACTCCACTTTGTATTCTCATATCGTGCTTACGTTTTCTTGTGTATCGATCTTGATAGTTCATATCAATTTCGATAGCAAGTAGGTCGACTTCGAATCCGTTTCAACGTCGACTTAACTCGCTTCGCATACATCCAAGTTCGCAACGAACTTTTCCATACGCATCAACTCGTTCTCTGATTCGCCGCATCCCGCTATACTTTGATCGCGTAACCGAGTTACCGATTATCCAACATCGAACCCTCAAGTCACACAATCTCGCCCTCTAAGTTTCACGTGCTATCAGTCATACTCAAATGAGTGTCGCCATAACGTAACCAACTATTTCTTAGGCATGATTACTCACATCAACCAACTCTTCATCGAAGTCGTACATCGTGTGATTCGATTACAATTCGCATCGCCTAACATTTCTATCGAAATCGTAAGTCATGCGATTCGATTCGTCTCGCCCAATATTTCTACCGAGATCGTAAGTCGTGCGACTCATTCGTAAGCTCGAGTTTTCCCTTTCCCGTCGATCCGATTATTGCATCAAGGCATAATCGTTTCGCTAGTCTCGGTCGTCTGACCAACTTATAACTTTCGTCCGACGTATCGTTCATCGATACAAGTCTCGCCTTATCGTCCCAACCGATTTTCGAAGAACACTTGCATCAACATTCCGTCATACAAATTTCTAATTGAGTCTCGGTACTCTCCCGTCCGTTACGGACAAACCTTCCGCAATTCTCACAATGTGTCGATGAAATTTATCGCACAAGTGCTATACCATATACCACTCGGAATCAAGTCATTCATCGCCTACGTGGTATAGCATATACCACTCGGAATCAAGCCATTTCCCTCGTACTATACTCAGTATAACCCGACAATCTCTTCCGACTCATGATTTCCGCAGTGATCGTGCTTGATCACAACTGTAACTTTGATTCTATCAAAATCCGACACAACTCGGTCAATGTTCTCGCTTGCCAACATAAGTTTGGTGTGCAACCGAACGATTCGTTCTATCGATTTACAATTTCAATTCCTTCCTTATGTTGCATCTCGTGCAACAATTTATTTGATATGCGTTGCATCCCGTACAACAAATTTTACTTTCGATACGCATTGTACATCGTGCTACGATTTATTTCCGACACTTTCATTTCACTTTGTACAACGATTTATTTCCAATTTCCTTTGCACTTCGTACAACGATTAATTTGATATACGTTGCACCACGTGCAATAATTTTACTTTCTAATACGTGTTGCACATCGTGCAATGATTATTCTCGACTTTCCAAGTCAATGCCCAAATCCGTTTAACACATTCGGTATTGGCTTATCACTTCTCACTTTCATTTTAATGCATATTCGTATTAACTCGTTGCACTTCGTGCATCGTTTTATTCCCCATTCAACATGTTACATTGCAACAACATCTCAAATCGTATTTCACAATTTGTTGTGCTTGCAGCAACTAACATTTTTACGGCTCGTTGCATTCAATGCAATATACCCTTCGCGACTTTCTTAGCAAACATCATGAAATTTCCAAAACACATGCGGCAAAATTTCACGATTAGTATTAGACTTATTGTATGGAACATCCAGTGCGACATCGAGTAGAGTCAAGAGTGATATCAAGTGGTGGTAGGCAACTTTTCGAATTATAATGAAGCGAGCGTCCAGAGAAAATTGAGCCTAGAGCTCTGATACCAATTTGTCACGCCCCGACCCGGAATCACCCGAATCATCGGCCTCACAGGGGGCATGATGCCGCACGAGCCTGGAGTTGCGCTCGTGCAAGTCAAGGTGACAAGTTCTCAAATGGTTATCTTTTGATTCGATATTAACAACGATAGGAAAACATAGTATACGAAACAATTATCTTTATTGATATCTGAAACTGAGATTACAATGGCTTTCGATAGCCTAACAATATATGCCAGATTGGCTACAACACTCAGGTTCTCTCTTGCCCACAAAGGATTTCACCATTCCATACATCATGCCTTCTATATCTTGATCGCATCAATCCAGCTGCGTAGTCCGAGCGTCAATGCGATAGCACGCTTCAATGCGCTTCGGCATTCCAAGCCTTAACACGTTCAAGCAACGCTTCACCGCGAGCAATCCATTTCCTGCACCCTGCATGAAGCTGGTGGGGGATCAGTACGTTCGTCCTCGCATGTACTGAAACAAAGATCATCTTTCCAAACCGACATTTTAATATTTATGTTGAATCATGCAACTTAGCTTATGATCTTGCTATGTTCTCCTTAGGGTCAATTTCATGGCATCTTCGAAAGCGTAAAGCATGTTATCATATCCAGCATGTTATCGAATTGAATGTACAAGCAAACAAGCAATCTCGTGTTTGATTCGTGGCTTACCAAGTCGAGGCACTCGCCCTTGCGTCCCTTGCACTGACGCAAGGTGAATACACCCCATTCCTTCCCTGTCATGTTATATGTGCATCTCTAGGCAGGATCTATATGCGGGACGCATTTGCGCCTATACTTTCAACCCATCGTTCCTTAGCTATATGAAGGCCGTTGGCGTATCCGCGCCGGAATGGACTAAAGGAGTCTTACTTTCTTTTCTCTCCTTCTTTTCTCAATATTGGTCGGGCTGCCCGGCATTTCACGGGTGGATTGCGGGCCCAACAACCGAAACATTTCTGCTGCATGCCATCATTTGCGGCTTTTCCCATCTATAAGACGAGCGCTACTCGTTTAAGGATGTGCGCCTACAAAGATTATTCGAATCCCTCCGCGGCCAATCGGTTCCGGGGCGCTCCTCCGGCATTTAACCGTTTTGGGGGAAACACTCGTGCACGAGTTAATATCACATTAATCTCGAGCCCATTCCAATCGACCATGCAACGCCCTATCATTCAAGCAATCAAATTCAAACAACCAAACATAGTCTTGAGTCCGAGACTCAGACTTATCATCTCGTATCTCTTTCGTTAACTTTCTGTGTTCTTACGTTTCGTACTTCGTTTCAATGTTTCAATGGCATCGTGCCTCAACTCAATGTTCGTCAACCGAACGACCCGAAGGTCTCGAACACCTTTCGAGGCACCATGTCATATCCGACAGTTCTGCCACATTCATACCACAACCGTATTCTCTCGCAACGAAGCCATCTTTTAATATCCCGTGCACGTAGGCACGTTTCGACCGTATATCTATGTTCTATAACTTAGCATTCAATGTTCGGGCTTGCGCGCTAGGGCGCTCGCCTATTGTCTTTTAATGTTCTAGCCGTCTAACTCGTGCAGCAAAGGCACGGTATGGTTCGTGCACTAAGGCACTCGCCAAGTACAGTTATCCCATGTTCTTACGGCTTGTGCACCGAGGCGTTCGCCTATGCGATATCCAATGTCCCATAGCGACTCGTGCATATTGATGCACGTTTCATTTCAATTGTTCTAACTTAGTGTTCGACTCACACTATAATTTATCTCCGATCGGACCACGCCCCTGGCGTCGATAAGTTAACTTAGCATACAATGATATGTTTGACTTATCGAATGAAGGAGTAAAAAGAAGTCAATCCTCCCACCTTGAGTCGATTCGCCTTCGTCGTTTCGCCGAGCCGATGCGGCTCGATTTTATAACTTTGTTGCACAGCCACTCTCCTGACTTAGCCATTCGAGCACTTCGTGCTTCGTTGAGTTATACGCCCAATTCGCCTTAGCGTGCCCAAGTCTTAGCCCATCGCAAGGTGACGATTTGATTTCGCGGACCCCTTACTAAATATTACAAAAGATCGACCTCTAATATTTTCCCGTCAAAGTATAACCTGCACACGAAACCAACTAAAATCAATACTTGCATCGATTCGGACTTGCGCCTTGGTCGATTCGATTTCTTAGAATCTTCGAGCCGATTCAACGCACTCATCCTTCGGGGCAACGCGGCGCTTCGCATCGATTCACTCGATGCATTCTTTCGGGACAAGGCAATTCTTCGCATCAACTTAGTTTGATGCGTTGCTCGGGACAACGTAACTCTCGCTTCATTTTTCATCGATACATTCTCTTCCGTCAACGCGACTCGTTGAGTCAACGCTTCAGCGTAATGCGCCGTACGGAGCGGGGCATTACACTTACCACTTGAGAGATGGATTCTCAAGGAACAAATCCTAGATTAGATCTCCACCAAGCTCTAATGGCCAAACTACTCCAAATGCTCCCATGATAGCCAATAAAGGCTTCCTCTCTTCAAGGAAAAGAGTTTGCAATTTGTTTGAAGGAATTTGAACTCAATTTGGAAGATGAAGGCAATTTAGGGAAGAACACCAATCAAGGTTTGTAATAAAAGGGGGAAGAATGAGGAAATGTAGGCTATTAATAGCAAGGGAAGACCAAGGGTGGCCGGCCAAGATGGTTTGGCTAGGGCTTTGTTGGGTGCAAAGTCTAAAAACCTTCCTAACTTGCCATGTAAGGCCCTTTAAGGAAAATACCCAATGTGGCTTATTGTTTAAGTCAATAAATAGATTCTAGTGATAATCTAGCTAGATTAGAGTCTAACTAAAGTTGTCTAATCTCACTAACTAAATTTATAAGGTCATGACTAACATCTAATCAATGTAGTTCTAAGGTTTCACCAATTAATGACACTAACACAAATCATTAATTAAATAATATTAAAATAATCAAAAATTTACAAAAAGTCAAAAATACCTTTATTTTTAGAAAGTGGTGGTTACAAGCCTACCCCCCTTAGAAAATTTTGTCCTCGAAATTTAAAGTTGGTCGTACTCCTTCTAGGTCAAACCCCCAACAATCAAAGTCAAGAAAATTCTAGCTAACAACATGCAAGATTATGGTCCTATTGGTCCTATTTTCATAGTCTCGAACAGGGTCACTACACTATCTAGCACAACACAAATATCCAGACAGGTACTAATAGAATCACACAACAAGATGGAAAAGAAGGACAGGAAAAGACAGACCTGCTAACCCGTCACCCGTAGCGCCGACCTCCTCGACCATCAGTACAAAAGCCCTACCCCTCTGGGTATACCCCTTTGATGGTGCGGGACATGATACTGCACCACAGGTGGCCTAGCTCCCTCTCTCTGACCCTGTGCTCTGCTAGATGGAGGTACGGTGGGGCAATCTTTCTTTTGGTGAGCAGCGGATCCACAGAACAAACACACCTTCAACCTCCTCCTGCAAATGTCCCAAGTGTTCCGGCTTCCTGCAGAAGACACAAGTGGGCACCCTCTGGTCCTGTCCCCGAGGATGATGCTGCACCTGCTGTCTAACTGGTGCCAACAGCTGCTGGGGCTGGTGCACTGCCTTCTGCACAAAGGGACGCTTCGTACTATCGCTCGCACCCCCTGAATCAACCATGCCCCTCTTGGACTTAAGCTCCAAGTCATCCTCATCTGCAAGAGTGCCCACCAAAATCTGCTCAAAAGTAGCATCGTGATCGCTCTTGGTCAGTGACTTGACCTCCTTGATCAAGCCCTTCGAAACTTCCTAGCCTTCACCATGTCACTCAGCCCTTCCACGAATCTGTCCAGATGGCAGAACCCTCCAGCAAACTCCTCTACTGTTATGTTCCTTTGGACGCGGCTCTCGAACTGACTCTCCAAGGCATTGAGAGCCACATCTGGGAAGAACTTTTCCTTAAAAAGCTTCTTGAATGCCTCCCAAGTCTGCCCTTCAACTCCGACCCATGGATCGGTGCGATACCTTGTCAAGTCAAGGTCGAACATCTGACTGCCCGCCACCTCAACCTGCAGACTATCCAGAATCTGCTCCAGACGGCAGATCCCCTTAATGTACTCAATCTAATCGTCTTCATACAAGATACCCTCCGTGCCCTTGAAGTCCTTCGGCCGCATCTTCTGAAAGTCGATGATGTTCTCTAGCCTCTGGTGCTGAACAGGTTCTCCCTGTGGCTGAGCAGCCATTCTCTCAACTGCTGCCATAGCTGCCTGGTGGGCATTCTCAATACCCAGCCTCATATCAGCTGAATAGAGGTACCGAGCGTCCATCATCTCCCTAAAGAGCGTAAACAGTTGTGCGACATCCACCTGAGCAAGAGGTGGTGGTAGAGGCTGAAGAATATCAGAAATGACTGGGAAAATCCTTGGAATAGGAGGAGGAGGACCCTCGAAAGCAGCAGATACTCCCACGTGAGTAGACGTAAGGAACGGAGCAGTCCCAACTGCATGCTGAACCGGGCGAGAGGTAGCAGACCTCTCAGTAGTAGTATCTGGGACAGAACAATGTGATCGAGTCTTCGACGACATCCGAAAGATAGATCAAACAAGAGGTCAATAACGGAGCAAAGGTGATATTACCAAAGAAGTACATGTATGAAGATAGATTATTCAGATTTGAGGGGGGTCTAACACTCCAACAATGCCATGGGCAGAATCCTATCCCTTGGGACAGAACAGATGGAACAACATGA
The DNA here is from genome assembly GCA_029216955.1 of Iris pallida. Classification (NCBI taxonomy): domain Eukaryota; kingdom Viridiplantae; phylum Streptophyta; class Magnoliopsida; order Asparagales; family Iridaceae; genus Iris; species Iris pallida. Next base: position 3,737,632 of record JANAVB010019797.1, on the reverse strand, counting down.
TAATTCAGAGACAGAGCAATATATGTATATGGTTGCTCGAGCCCCTGCTACCTGACTGAACCAACAATGAGCAGGACAATGTAGCTCGACCAAGAAGCATGCAGGACAAAATTAATATGAAATGGGGACATAATAGATGTGAATGAAAATGAATTAATGGTCTGCATAACATATCAACTGATACCAAACAATAATCCATGGGTGGATCTACTGTCCAGAAGTGGACAGATGCATGAATGTGCAGTCGTCAGCATGCTATGGACAGGAACAAAATAGAATGGTATGCACAAGTGCAGAACAGGAAACTCCAAGTCCCCAAATCCTATTTAACCCATCAAATCCATTCTACATCTCTAGACAACCATAGTATATATATAACATGGCAAAATAAACCCATAACAATATGTAAAACTGTAATTTAAACATTACAAGCCCTAAGAGTCATTTTATCGAACACTTGGGGTACGTATCCGATACTCTCGTGATACGCACTCCAAATAGATCCGAACTTGACCCAAATCATTCCTAATGCAATGTGGGCCCTAAATGAATGCATCTACATTAATGAATGGGAAATTAGAGGGTTTAGAGGGCTCTTACCACTTGAGAGATGAATTCTCAAGAAACAAATCCTAAATTAGATCTTCACCAAGCTCCAATGGCCAAATTGCTCCAAATGCTTCCAAATTAGCCAACAGAGGCTTCCTCTTTTCAAGGGAAAGAGTTTGCAATTCGTTTGAGGAAATTTGGACTCAATTTTGAAGATGGAGTCAATTTGGGGAAGAACAGCAATTAGGGTTAGGGTTTGTAATGAAAGGAAAAAGAAGAAGAAAATGTAGGCTATTAATAGCAAGGGAAGACCAAGGGTGGCTGGCCAAGATGGTTTGGCTAGGGCTTGGTTGGGTGCAAAGTCTAAAAATCCTTCCTAACTTGTCATGTAAGGCCCTTTAAGGAAAAGGCCCAATGTGGCTTATTGTTTAAGTCAATTAATAGATTCTAATGATAATCTAGCTAGATTAGAGTCTAACTAAAGTTGTCTAATCTCACTAACTAAGTTTCTATGGTCATAACTAACATCTAATCAATATAGTTCTAAGGTTTCACCGATTAATGACACTAACTCAAATCATTAATTAAATAATATTAAAATAATCAAAAATTTACAAAAAGTCAAAATACCCTCATTTCTAAAAAGTGGTGGTTACAATCGGCAACCACGTTGGCCTTCCCTAGATGGTACTGTAACGAGATATCAAAGTCCTTCATCACCTCCAACCATCTCCTCTGCCTCATGTTTAGCTCTGTTTGGGTAAAAACATACTTCAAGCTTTTGTGGTCCGTAAAGATCTCTACACGCTCTCCGTATAGATAGTGTTTCCACAACTTAAGAGCGAAGATGATCGCTGCCAACTCCAAGTCGTGGATAGGGTAGTTCTTCTTATGCGGACATAAATACCTAGAAGCATAGGCAATCACCTTCCTATTATGCTGTAAGACACAACCCAAACCTTTCCCTGAGGCGTCATTATATAGATAGTGAAACCATCTGTCCCTGATGGCAACATCAACACTTGAGCTATCGTCAACCTCTTTTTCAACTCATTAAAGGGGACCTGATACTCCTCTGACCAGACAAACTCTATGTCCTTCCGGGTTAGCCTAGTCAACAGCTCTGCAACCCAGAAAAAATCCTAAACAAACCTCATGTAGTAGCCGTCAATCCCAGGAAGCTCCTGATCTCTGCAACTGAACTCAGAGCAGTCCTTGCCTCAACTGCCGTGATCTTCTTCGGATCGACTGAGATCCCCTCTCCGGTCACTACATGACCCAGGAACTCAACCCGATTAAAAAAGAACTCACACTTCGAAAGCTTGTCATAAAGCTCCTCCTTCCTAAGAGTCTCCAGAATTACTCTCAGATGCTCCTTATGCTCCTCTGGGGTCTTCGAATACACCAAGATATCATCAATGAATACCACCACACACTTATCTAGATACTGGTGGAACAACTTGCTCATCAGGTTTATGAACACCGTTGGGCATTGGTCAACCCAATTAGCATCACCATGAACTCAAACTGGCCATAACGAGTCCGAAATATTGTCTTCGAAATATCCTCTATCTTCACCTTCACCTGGTGATAGCCTGACCTCAGATCAATCTTGGAAAATACCTTCACTCCACTCTACTGATCGAACAGATCATCGATCCTCGGCAGCGGGTATGTGTTCTTGATGGTGAGGTTGTTGAGAGTCTTGTAGTCGATATACATGCGTACTAACCCATCCTTTTTCGGTACAAAAAGCACCGGAGCACCCCCTGGTGAAGAACTAGATCTGATGAAGCCCTTGTCCTGTAACTCATCTATCTGTTTCTTCAATTCTACTAGCTCGCTATTGTTAACTCTATAGACGTGCTAAGATATTGGCTCTGCGCCTAGCACCAAATCTATAGAAAACTCAAAATCTCTGTCTGGAGGCAACCCTGGCAACTCCTCCGAAAAAACATCCATGAACTCAGCTATCAATGGATGTGGTAAACTTTGCTTCTCTACTAAAGCTCCATAGAAAACTATGTTGCTCTGGTCCGCCTCTCCTCGGATGAAATCGAACTCTGGCTCTCCTGGCGATCTGAAAAGCACTCTGCCTCTACGACAATCTATATTGGCATGATATCTACTCAACCAATCCATCCTGAGTACAATATCGTAACTATGTAGTGGCATTACGAGCAAACACACATCCAGCTCTCGACCTCCCAAAATAACTCTCCGATCTTTGCAAACATCACTGACTAGGATGATACCATCACCAGTCGTGATCATGTAAGTCCTAGGCAAAGGTTCAGATGCAAGCTGGTGTCTAATAGCAAAAGATACAGACATAAAACTATAGGAAGCCCCAGAATCAAATAAAGCAAAAGCTGGAATAGAATCGAGAAGGAGGGAACTTGCTATCAGATCACTTACTGGCTCGGACTACTCAGCTGCCATGGTGAAAGCTCGCCCCTGCTGGCCTCCTCTGGCCTGCTGCTGATGTTGTGCAAATCTCTGCTGCTGATTCTGTAGAGGCGGTCCTTTCTGCTGGCCCACTGGTGCTCTAGCTCCTCCTCTTCGGGCTATGGCTCCACCCTGAGCCATACGAGCGACAGCTAAGGGATAGTCCCTCAGCTGATGCTCTGCTGATCCTCACAGTAGGCACTTGCCTAATCTCTTCCTGCAATCATTCCATCAATGCCCTGGCTTCTTGCAGAAGTGGCAAGTAATGGCATGATGCTGCCTCGATGCCTGCTGATGGCCCTGTCTCTGTTGCTAGTGTGCCTGCTGGAATGGCGCATGACCCTGACCCTGATGCTGCCGGTGCTCAAACGGCCTATGCTGCTGATGCTGGATATGGGACCTCTTGGCCGGGCATGCAATGCTACCCGCTCAAAAAGTATTTCGACCCCTCTTGGTCTTCAGCTCCAAGTCATCCTCTACTACCAGAGCGCCCGCCAAAATCTGCTCAAAGGTAGCGTCGCGGTCACTCTTGGTCAATGACTTGACCTCCTTGATCAAGCCCTTACAAAACTTCCTCGCCTTTGCGGCTTCATTTAGCCCCTCCATGAATCTGTCCAGACGGTAGAACTCCCAGCATACTCCTCTATTGTCAGGTTCCCCTGGACCAGGCCCTCAAACTGGCTCTCTAAGGCATTAAGAGCCACGTCTGGGAAAAACTTTTCTTTGAAAAGATTCTTGAAAGCCTCTCAAGTCTGTCCCTCAACACCGACCCTCGGATCGGTGCGATACCATGTCAAGGCAAGGCCAAATATTTGACTGCCTGTCGTCTCAATCTACAAACTGTCCGAAATCTGTGCCAGACAGCAGATCCCCTCAATATTCTCAATTCAGTCGTCTACATACAGGGTACCCTATGTGCCGCGGAAGTCCTTGGGTCGCATTTTCTGGAAGTCAATGATATTCTCCGGCCTCGGATGCTGAACATGTCCTCTCTGACCTCCCTATAGCTGGGCAGCCACCCTCTCTACTGTTGACATGGCCACCTAGTGGGAATTCTCAATGCCCTACCTCATATCAACTAACTGACGGTGTTGTGTGTCTATTATCTCTCGAAAAAGTACGAAAAGCTGTACTACATCCACTAGTACTGGAGGTGGTGGCTAAAGAACATCTGGGATAATCGGGGCAATCCTCGGAACAGGTGGAGGAGGACCCCCAAAAGCGGCAGATACTCCTACGTGAGTAGAAGTAAGAGGTGCTACAGTCCTAACGGCCTGCTGAACCAGACGAGAGGTGGCAGACCTTTCAGTGGTATCCGCTAGACCAAAGCGATGTGACCTAGTCTTCGCCATCCTGAAGACAGATCGAACAAGGAAGTCAATACTGAGTAAAAAATGATATTATCAAAGAATGGCAGTATTATCTCAAAGAAGGCAGTTATCAGAAGAATTAAAGATGACAAATATTATATTAGAGTTTTTCCTAGTTGTGATTGAGTACCTATAACTTATATCCTATATCCTACTGCAGGTTATAGTAATACTCTAGTCCGAGTACTACTACAGAACTGAGACAAAACTCAGAACCTGACCTGCATGGGCCACCACTAAAAATGTGTCACGACTCGCAACCAGTGAAAGGACAGGAGACCGTGGGTATGTCCAGCGTACGCCACAGTATCGACGGTAGAACGTTGTCCTAGGTCAACAACTACTATAATACAGTTTAATGTACCTGTTAATTATATATACTCTCTATTCGAGGACAATCTCAAAAAGATACAACTCAATCACAAATAGCTAAGGAGAAATAACAGTACGATATGGAAATAGATAGATGTCAATGTGCAATACAAGTCGAATAGAAATAAGTTTAAGTGTTATCAACACATCACACTGAGTATATGAAATAATAAAATATCTGAAGATAACTTGAGACAAATCCAGATAACTGTCCTAGCAGTCTAATCTATGCACTACTGGTGTCTCCTCTAGGCTAGCTAGATCCTTCTGGTGATCCAGATCGCAAGTGTCGTCTAAGTCTGCGTTATAATAAGTGAAATCCTCCAAGTTCTCTGTAAAATTTGTCAACATATCCAGTTAGGATTGGAGCGAAGTACATAACTCTGAAAGCAGTTTCATTGTATGGTAGAAAATATAGAACTAGCAATAGAAGACTATATATAACGTGTTGTAATGGAAATACAGGAATATATGAATTACAGATAAAGATACTGAATACATGAATAGGATAGAGAATATATGAACTATAATAAATATAAATGATTTAGAGCACAAGATAGTTATATGATTGGTTTAGGTTGCACATGAGTAATTTACGGTAACTCGATTATACGTGAAGGTATAATCGACATATACATGAATACACTAGGGGATTTAATCACATAACTACTTCTAATCCCCCGCCCCAATCAATACACAGGGATCCGATCATGATACATTACGTACACGATTATTATTTTCACATGGAGCACGTGATAGTACATGAGAGCACATGAATGACACGAATATTAGGAGTACATGATGCACACGATAAAGTACATGAACATAAAATATCCGATGTACCCGGCAAGAGGATAACATCTCATGACAAGATCCATAAATTACCAATCCGTGTTAACAATGTGTCAGCATCAAGTAAAGTAGTCTAGAGTAGGTAATATAGATACTACCATGATGAAAACTATCAGAGAATATACTCGCTTGATATCCTGAGCAACGACTGTGTGTCGGTATCTGAACTGGCGTCATAAGGACCTATTACGAAATTACAGGATTACAAAGTGTTCTAGAGTAAACAATTAATTTAAAAGTGTTATTTATATGCTGCTAGGCAACTTATAGGTTAGAGAAGTCAAACAAGGTCAAACTTGGCCAATTGGTCAACTCTGGGTCAAACTTAATTCATTTGGTCTAATTCTAGGGTTTTGACTAACTTAGACTATTTTAGTGAGCTAGGTTAATGTGGTATCAAAACCAAATCCCAACACTCAATATCAAGCAACTAGCATATCCCATATATATATATATATATATATATATATATATATATATATATATATATATATATATATATATATATACTACTGCCATATGCTACTATAACTATACCCTTTAAGTGTTTCCCCATCACACTCACACATACATAGGTGAGTATCAATAACTCATACATTAGAATAATGTAGGACTAAAAATGAAGAGGACTGACCATAAATAGGAACTGTCCTATTTTCTAATGACCGAACAAAATAAGTGGACTGAACATTAAAGACTTTGCAAAGACTTAACTTTATGGTGCAGGACAGAATATGTAAACTGAACTGAACTGTAGGTAATGGACTGAATATACAATGTATATTGGGACTGCTAACTACAGGACTGAACAATAATATTAATGGACTGATACATGTTCAGTTTGGGGACTGAACATTAAAAATGTCTGAACATAAAGGAAAGGACTGAACTATTAACTAAACCCCATCTAGGTAATCTACGACTAAACAATATGTCTTCCTATATGTCATGGACTGATACACAAAAAGGAATAGACTGATACATTAGATAACAGTGGACTGAACTAAGATGAACAAAAGCTGAACATTTGAAACAGGGATTGTAAATGAGGAGGGGACTAATCATTTGTACCTGCATCTTTAAATAGGATTGCTACACGTAATATTTGAACAAAATAGGCAAAGGGACTGAACAATTTATATATAGGGACGCGACTGAATCCTAAAGTATTGTAGACTGAACAATAATAAGATGAAGACAAAACCAAAATGAAATATCTGAACCCATTATATATATATATATATATATATATATATATATATATATATATATATATATATATATATATATATATATATATATATATATATATATATCCCATTTTAAAGTCTTTAATGTTCAGTCCACTTATTTTGTTCAGTCATTAGAAAATAGGACAGTTCCTATTTATGGTCAGTCCTCTTCATTTTTAGTCCTACATCATTCTAATGTATGAGTTATTGATACTCACCTATGTATGTGTGAGTGTGATGGGGAAAAACTTGAAGGGTAATATATATATATATATATATATATATATATATATATATATATATATATATATATATATCCCATTTTAAAATGGGATATATATATATATATATATATTTATATATATATATAAAAAAATAAAATATATATATATATATATATATATATATATATATATATATATATATATATATATATATATATATATATACTACTTACTACTGCCGTATGCTACTATAACTATACCCTTCAAGTTTTTCCCCATCACACTCACACACACATAGGTGAGTATCAATAACTCATACATTAGAATGATGTAGGACTAAAAATGAAGAGGACTGACCATAAATAGGAACTGTCCTATTTTCTAATGACTGAACAAAATAAGTGGACTGAACAAAATAAGTGGACTGAACATTAAAGACTTTACAAAGACTTAACTTTATGGTGCAGGACAGAACATGTAAACTGAACTGAACAGTAGGTAATGGACTGAATATACAATGTATATTGGGATTGCTAACTACAGAACTGAACAATAATATTAATGGACTGATACATGTTCAGTTTAGGGACTGAACATTAGTAATGTCTGAACATAAAGGAAAGGACTAAACTATTAACTAAACCCCATCTAGGTAATCTACGACTAAACAATATGTTTTCCTATATGTCATGGACTGATACACAAAAAGGAATAGACTGATACATTAGATAACAGTGGACTGAACTAAGATGAACAAAAGCTGAACATTTGAAACAGGGATTGTAAATGAGGAGGGGACTAATCATTTGTACCTGCATCTTTAAATAAGATTGCTACACGTAATATTTGAACAAAATAGGCAAACGGACTAAACAATTTATATATAGGGACGCGACTGAAATCTAAAGTATTATAGACTGAACAATAATAAGATGAAGACAAAACCAAAAATGAAATATCTGAACAGTTAAGAATAGGGACTGATATCAAGTAAACATAGGGACTACTAACTGTCTAATAAGGACAAAACTATACATTAAGTCCTCACTTTCCTTTCAATTGATACTCAAGGCTAAGGACTAAACATGAATAATGTTCTTACATTTGGATGACTGAACTAAAATAGGGTGGACTGAAACACGAGAATGGACTGAATATATATAGGAGATGTGGGCAGAACAGTGATGCAATATCTGAACATAAAAGGGAATGGACTGAATATATATAGGAGATGTGGACAGAACAGTGATGCAATATCTGAACATAAAAGGGAATGGACTGCACAGTATAATATACTATATAATGTGTCCATCATTAAAATGAGACTGATTAATAGAACATCAGGACAGATAAATGAGGAAATGTGGACTGAACTCAAAGTAGGACAAAACATATATAATGAAGGAATGAACAAAACTATATGAATTGATACAATGATGAGTCAAAACTGAAAAAAGAATTAAGGACTGAATATAGTATAGCATGGATTGAACTTCATGTAATGTAGATTAATCATTAAGAAGGGACTGATTTGATATGAATGCCATCAGCCCAAATGTACACAAGCAGTCCACACCAAGATAAACAGTCCACACAATACATTCCAAGCCCCCAAACCAATTTAAACACACCAATATACTTCTAAATGTTAGATAATTATACCAATGTTTAATCTATAGCAAAATACTCCTAAAACAATGGTTAAAATTACATTTAGAGCATTGGTGCTCTTTTGGTCATTTTGTCAAACACTTGGCGTGCGTATCTGTTATTTCCTGATTCTTGTCATTTTGTCTAAAGTACCCCTATTCTAGAATATGGTAGTGACAGATAGTTATTTTCTGATTCTTGTACATGATATTCCTGCTCTTGTATTTACTTACAACACTTACCATATTTGTTATATTTTCGTATCTATTCTTTACCTTGTTTACTCTCTCTATTTACTGTTACATAGTCTTTATCATTTATTGGAACTGTTATTAAAGGTGTACTTTGCTCCAATCCTAAATTGATATATTTTTTAGATGATTTGGATGATGATTTCCCTACCTGCTACAGACCACATGATGTAGTAGGACTTGACCAGGCGACGTTGGCTAAGGAGGGCTTAGCTCCAGTTGGGGAAACTCTAGGAGCGACTCCGTTAGACTAGTTATTAGTACTGGATTTGTCTCCAGCTTTCTGACTCTTGGCATGTTATTGTTTAAGGCACATGTTTTGTTGAGACAATAGGTTCTTAGACTCAGGTTATGATTTTGGACTTGTGTCATGTTTATGTTAGACTTCTCTTGTTTATTATTTCATATCTTTATATTATTTCATGCCATTATCTTCCTTTAGTCATTTGTGATTGAGTATGAGTTTTAGATATTATATTGTCCTCCTTGGAGATGTGATTATCATTGACAGGTCATGATTCATATGATCATTAGATATGCTAGATGGTACTGTTGACCTAGACAACGTTCTACCACCGATGCTGCAGTGTAGGCTGGACGTACCCACGGTACTTGTGCCCTATACCGGGTGCGGGCGGTGACACATTTTTATGGTAGCCGATGCAGGTAAGAGGTCGCAATTAGTACGATATCATTCTGGTGCGCTGAGTTAGAGTGCTATTACGAGCCTGCTATTAGGATATAGGTTATAGGCTATAGTAGGAGATACTCAACCACAACTAGGAAACTTCCAATCTATTTGATTACCATTCCAATTTCTTTTTGCATATTGTTCTTCGAATTTAATTTTCCTTCCTTGATAATATCTTATCTTATGCCATATTGACTTCCTTTGTTTGATTTATCTTCAGGATGCCGCCGAAGACTAGATCTCAGCGCTCTGGACCCGCAGCAGCTTCGGAGAGGTCTGCTATCTCTCGACCTCTTATTCTGGATGTGAGGGTTGCTCTTGCCGCTTATTCTGTTCATCCAGATCCACCCAAAACTAAATAAAAGCTGAAGTAAACAAGCATCAGTTAAAGAAGCCATTGAGGAAGCAACCGAAAGCTGAAGGTTTGATCTACGGTGCTCTCACTAGACTGGTTGTACTGACTTACCTCACTATCCCTTCAGGCTGTCCCTCGGCTGCAGGAGTCGAAGTGAAGCGCCCATAGGAAGGCTTTTCAACTACTTTTGGGGGTGCTTCTCCGTCTGTTTAGAGGGATGTACCCGTGGAGCTAGAGACTATTCCTCTGCCACCTCCAGCACTGACCGAGGTAGCACAGATGTTTGTGTTGTTTCAGCAGATGATGGAGGCTCAGTGAGCCCAGGCCGAGGTTCAAAAAAGGCAGGCTGAGGTAATACGCCAGAGCATTGAGAGTGCCCACCAGCTAGCACTAGCTGCCGTCGAGAAGGTGGCGCTTGTTCTGCCTCAGGGTTCTCCAGTTCAGCAGCAGTCGAGATCGGGTACCGTTGTGGACTTCAAGAGGATGTCTCCTCAGGAGTTCAAAGGTACCGAGGGGATATTTTATGTGGATGACTTACTGGAAGACATTGAGAAGATTCAGCAACGGTCTCAGATTCCTGAGAGTTTGTAGGTCGAAGCAGCCGCCAGTTAGCTGTTTGACATTATGCTCACATGGTATCGTACGAATCCCCGGCTTATCGTGATTGGACTTACTTGGGAGGCCTTCAAGAAGCTTTTCAAGGAAAAGTTATTTCCTGATGTGGCTCTGGGGGGGGCTGGAGAGTCAGTTCCTTGGGTTGGTTCATGGGAGCTTGTCAGTTAACGAGTACGCCGCTGAGTTTTCCCGTCTGAGCTGCTTCGCGAATAGCATAGTTCGGGACCCAGGAGATTGGGCCCAAAAGTTTAGAAGGATCTTGAACAAAGAGGTCAGATCGTGCACTTCTAGGCGCCGCACGGCTACCTTCGAGGACATTCTGATGGATGTCCAGATTATGGAGGAGGACTTGGACCTTAAGCCCAAGAAAGGCAGTAATGCTATGGGTGGTTCTGGTATCAGTACGGGACTGGCCAGGCATCCCCAGTTCTAGCAGAGATCGTTCCAATCGTCGTAGCAATTTCCAGCTCCAGCTAGGGTGCTAGTTCAGCAGGCGCCACAACAGCTACAGAGACCTGTGCAGTATGCTCCTTCTTGCCACTTCTGCAAGAAGCCCAGCCACATCTTGGAGGTTTGTAGGAAACGGATGGGAGTGTGCCTATATTATGGCACCGAGGGTGTCACGACCCACATCCGTTTTTCGGATGCGAGTGCGTGCACAAGTCCAACCTATGCTGCAGTGTCGGCGGTAGAACGTTGTCTAGATCACAATGCTCAAAATCACAATAATAATAACTTTATTTGCTCATTCACAAAATTAAATCAACTACAATATTCAAAAGATTATATTTGATTAAAATATACAATCTCACAATTTATAAAAAAGACAACTACTGAATACTCAACTATCTAACTAGTCCCTAGGTTTGGCCTTCAATACAATCATGTCTCCTCCAAGGATCCCACTCATAGGGTAGCAAGCGACTAACCTAAAAAATTGGTTTCTAGTCAGGAATGGAACGAGTGCATTCTAACAGCAGTTCCAATAATTGAAAAAAATCTATAAAATAGTAAATAATACTGAAATACATGACGGAAGGATAAACAGAGAATCATGGTATGAACATGTGAGTAAAAGCAGAAGAGCATGGTAATAAAGACAAGGAAGTAACAGTAATAAACGACTGAAACAGAAATACTAACATAGAGCAAGACTGCATCTAACTAGTGAGTTGAAATACCACATTCGATATGTGAACAACTAAGGGGTAAATCCGACACCCCGTACGTGGAGTGTGCGACTGCTATCAGGCACGATCAGACCAATGGGATGTTTCTGGGTAGTTCACATGTCTACTAAGGTTTTTTCCCACCCGACTAGTACTCATGGATTCAAATAGGTCATGAATACGGTAATACATTAGTCACGAAATATAACATGTAAGAAATCCATAAAATACTACATCGTGAACCATCGTGTCGAGAATCAAACAGAAAAAACCAATGTAATACAATACTAAATATAGGAATCATAGAAGTTATCAAATATGAAAAATATTATAAAATATACTCACCTAAGATCCTTTGCTGGTCAAACCAATAATACCATTGTGTTCGGAAAAATCCAGTTGGCTAGGGGTAGCACGCAAAACCAACAATATACAACCATCAGTGAGCCACAAAAGCCAAATCCCCGTAATTATTTTTGGATGCTGAAGCAGACATCACCGACGTGCTTGGCATAAGAAAAATATCTAAGTTTGACTACCCATATGTCCAATTATGGATACAGGAGCAAAATGGTAATTTTGGGCCAAAATAGTGTTTGCCATTGGACCCACTTAGCACCAAAAAATATGCCAGAGTCTATGGTCTCTAAACTCAATAAATTATATACTTACGAGTCCAGTTTTTCGATACGAACTCAACGGTATATCCAAATTTAGATTTCGATGAGCCGTGCACGAAATTGCCCGTTGAGTTGGATCGCGGGCCCGCCAAAATAGCGTTCCGGTCGACCTCAGAATCGGACCAAACTTGGCTCACAGGACCCAAAAAATGACACGAGTCTAGTGGCACAAGTTTCATCATGAGGTAATGAACGTACATGAAGTAATTTGCTAGTTTGCAAAGAGGACGATATGGGGTATCTCGACCGATACGCCTCGATTTCGTTGCGTACACACAACGAAATCAAGTTCCATCGAATCCCACACGACTGCAACATCCGTATGCGTCTTTCGATGGTTATGGGTTGCGACCAAGTCACCCGGATTGTCGGGAAGGACCCCGTATCGGTAAATTTTCCTAAAATTAAAACTATTTTGAAAGTGGTTTTTCTTAGTTTTGGGAAACGTGTTTCTCAGCATATACTCGATGAAAAATTAAACTACAAAAAGGATTTTGATGATGTTTAGGTTTTCTCTAACACTGTTTAAATGGAATTCAAAAAATCACTTTGGATTAGCAGAGATTTACCTTCCAAATTAGGGGTCGGAAATGAATTTTCTATTCAACTCGAACAGATTTTTTGTCAACTTCGGGTTGATTTCAAGTCGATTTTGATTCGATTTACTTCGAAGCTATCCAATGGGGTTGAAGAGGAATAGGTTAGGTTTATACCTGAATAAACGGCACGAAGAATAGTCGAGCGTGCGCGGAGAAATTTCGCTGTGAAGTCGAGCCTGCGAGCTTTGCTGTTGTAGTGCTGCCTCTGTTATGATGTTGCTTCACTGGTTTTGGTCGGCCCTGGACGGCGCTCCGGCGGCGTTCAGGTGGCAGGGCGGCGCGTTGGGTCGTCGGGAGAGGTGCAGGGGTGTTTAGTAGGGTAGGGTTAGGGTTTTTAATCTCTTTCCTTACTTTCTGCGACTGAGGAGAAATAGGGCTGGGGTCTGCTGATTGGGGGGTAGGGGTGTAAACGGACCGAACGGACACGGACAGTCCAATGTCCGTGTTCGGTCCGTTAATGGAAATAAATTCGGACGGACGGACACGGACAGTTCATTGTTCAAGTTCGGGCCAGACACGTACAG
>JANAVB010019797.1:3701551-3721551 GCA_029216955.1 Iris pallida | reverse complement strand
CATGATCAAGGCTGGAATAAATCTAAACATTAGCAATAATAGTTTGAAATATAGGCACGACTATGACTATAGTCAAATAGTTTACTCGCGATCAAAGTCGTTTAGGAGCGATCAAAATTTAAATTTGTTGGCACGATTAACTTGATTAACTGTTTAAGCAAAATTATTTAGGCACGATTATATAATCAAAATCTAGAAACTATGCGAATTGACACGATCGAAATATAATCAAAATAGCCTAATTGCGATCAGAAAGTCGTTAAGGTGATCCAAATTAAAATCGTTTTAGCACGATCAATTATGTAGACATGATCATAGAATCATAATTTAGGTATGATTATTAATCTAGTGGAAGAAATTCAAAAATAGGTTTAAAAGGGTTACTAGGAAAACAAATAACGATATATGAAAATAAAAGATAAGAAAATGGAAGGATCAACACCAAATCAGAATTTTAAGTTAATACATGTAATTACAAACCATAATCAATAGTCATATGCCAAAAAAATGCAGTCTCCATAATATTCTAAATTCGTATGTATATACGAAGTCACTTTACCGATAATTTATGCCTCACTAGTGTAGATGGCTGCAGTAAACCCTTAGTTTCATGACTCAAATAGGATATGGTATCGAATACCCTATCAACTCCATCCAATATTGACATAAAGATAACTCAAATCTTGTTTGCAAAAACAAAAGTTGTTCTTTATTTCACAAACTTTGTAAGAAGATTACAATAGAATTCTGGAAAAGTACAACTATAGGAATCCGATCTGAAGACGATCGCTTTATCCTTTGGACGATGTGAACTTTGAAGACGGTAGCCTCTGAAGAATGCAGCAGCACTTTGGCAAGAACTCCTGATCCCTGGTGATGATCTGATGTTGATTCTGATTTTTCTGATCTTCTCTGATCTTTCTGATCTTTCTGATCTTTCTATGAAGGACTTGAAACTCTATTTATAGAGTTCTGGAAATAACTAATTTTTAGTTATTCTGGATTGCGCAGGATGGATTGTGCAGACATTGGACTACATAAGCAGCAAACTGCGCTGGCAGTTACTCGATCGTGGACCAACTGTATGAGACGCGTGGCATTGTTTGATTGAAATGCGCTTGGTCGTGTACATACGGTTGCCACGTGGTGAACAATTGATGGCATGTATGCCACGTGTAAATTGTCAGTTATCTTGATGGACTACGCCATATGAACTGCGCTGGCTTCAGACTGCGCTGGGATTGAACTGCGCTGCAGGAAATCTGGCAGATTGTGCTTCGATTGGGCTGGTAGCTTGCGCTGCCTGTACAGCTGTCCTCGAGCGTTGTGCTGTACGAGAAACGAATAGTTTCCATGTTCTTCGGGCTGTCAGCTGTCAGAAGATCTAATTTTCTATCAGATAATGATGACGCGGCCACGTCAGCTAGCTTGCTTGGATGTGTGCGCAGTTTAGCTTGCGCAGTTGAGTTGTTACGCAATCTATATCCTGCGCAGTTCATTTGAAGGATGCACAATTTGATTTTTATTACTTCTTTGATGGGTGCAACTTGATTTTTAGGACCTACAAGACCCCTTTCAAAGTTTTTGAAATTTGAAAATATTCAAAGTTTCGAAATACTTTGAATTTCGAACTTAAAATCAAGTTGTGCAAGTGGCACTTTGACTGCACGTTTGGAGGAATCAGCTCCTAATTTCTCGACGCAATCTGAGGTGATTGTTACTTTAGAAAAACTATAAATAGTTTCTGTTCTTCTTTCTTTCATTCTTTACTCGTTTCCAACTGTTCAAGAGAGAAAAGCTTCTGTGCCAACTCCGACCACTTCTCCTTCTTCTCCGTCGACATTAATGGCCCCGAAACGTTCAACCGCCGAGAAGGGCAAAGCACCCGCTGAGTCTTCGACTCGGGTTGCGCCCCGAATTTCTCGTCATGAAGTCGGTCACCCTGCGCTGCAAGGTAGATGATAAACTCGATCAAAAACCCTTTTTAGGGTTCTTTGACATTGTTGACCCATCATACCTCTCACTTTTTAGAGATTTGATGGTATTGCGCCGCCCTGTTTAGGGTTCTGGTTGCACAAACACAATACTTTTCATTTTTATGAAAACTATACTCTTGCGCAATCGGTTAGAAAGCGCTGGCAAATGTTCAGCGCAATCTATCGATTTTTGTAAGTCTATCCAGCGCAAACTGATGTCTTGCGCAAGTGTGTTAGCGCAATCTGATGACTTGCGCAAGTGAATGTGTTGGCAAAACTGGATATTTTGTGCATGTAGGCTACATTAGCACAATTTGATGCTATGCATATAGCACAATCTGACACTTTGCGCAATTTGCTGATCTTTTGAACAGACTCTTTGATTTTGTATGTACTGAACTTTGTCTCTTTGTTTGATGCAGTTAATCTCAGGGAAGACCCATAATATGAGATCTTTACAGGGACTTTAGCTGAACCTGAGTTTAAAGAAGATCTTTCCCATGTAACATTTTCTCAGTATGCCCTGCCATCTTCTCGACAGGCCATCCTAACAGCACAGGACAATAAAACATTGCTGAGTCTGATGAATGGGCAGCCTCTGCAAATTGTTGATGCCATTATTCATAAGAAGCCTTTGTTTCTGTTTGGTGAAGCTCTTGATAAGAGTTCTCAGCCGAGACCTCGAGTTGAACAAAGACTCTTTCAGAGAGGCGAGAAAAGGATACTGTTACCGGAAATTTCCAGGTGCCTTCCCCTATCTCGCTATGCCTTTGCGAGCTATCCCGGGAGAATGGACTGGGATATAACTCCTCTTCAACAAGCCAGAGCAGGGAACATTTGTGTGAAGAAAGGACCAAATAACAAGGACATGTTTTACAGTTCCTCGGAGCGTCACAGCTCCTTGCTCAGAGGATTGAAACCTGGGTGTATCCCACCAGAGAACTCCTCCCTGCTGCTGCCGGTCAGGATGCTGATATTCGCAAACGAGTTTGCGAAGGTTGAAGGAAGATACCTTGATCAAGATATCCGGTTAACAGGTCTTGTTAATCCGGATAACAAGAGATGGAATTGTATAGCCAATTGGATATTGGCTTAATTCGAAGATAAGCTCAAGGAGATTGAGCTATACCAGCCGGTATATTCTACCGTTTATGGCTTTCAACCCAATCCTCACATATTTCTTGCTTTGGCAGAAAGGTACAACTTCAGAATAGGGACTTTTATGACGCCTTGTGGGGAGATCGAACTGGCTCTTCACGAGATGAAGTACATCTCGAGTCTACCAATGGAGAATATCCCTTATGAGGAAATTGTCCCCACCAATTACGAGTTGGACAAACTTCGTCAGGAGAACGCTTATATGGTGGCCATCTTCGAGGAGCTCTTGTGCCACTACAAAATCTGTTCCTTGTATTACAAGAGCGGTTCATCAGGCACCTGCTACTCAACAAAATGGTTACCATATCTCTTCCTTAACCATATTATGGAGAAGAAAATCAAGGAACACGACAATTGTAAACCCAACTTCTTCAAACCACTCAGCAGCAGTGAGGTGATTGGGTTGATGGAGGAGAATAAGGAGATGGATATCATGATCGATGATGATCTTCAATATCCTCCTTTCAAGACAAGAGATAATATTGAAAGTTTCATGAAGATGGGCTATTGGCCCATGTCAAAGGAAGCCCAGCTGGCGGGTTTCCTCACCTACTGGCTCCGACGATTCGTCGTCCCTGGAGCGAGCACCGTCGATCGCTTCCATCGAGGCGTGCTGTTTGCTGCCGTCCGCTTAGTCTTTGGCTATCGGATGGATCTTTTATCAGCAATGACTTGACGAGTGAACGCTGGCCTCTGCCTGTTTGTAGATTCGATACTCAAAGGAAAAGGCGAAAAAGAGAGCTTTCCTCAGCTGGAGCTACCCTATACATATTTGTTCGGATGGTTGCTTTTGCACTATCCTTCATTGATGAACACCGACATGGGAGCGGTAAGCGGCAGCTTCTTGCGGAGATTCTTCAAGTGTAAATGGATATACACTAGTTTAAGAGATTGCAGACGTGCTCTGAATCTCAGAAAAGGATAAAACTTTTATTGTGTTCCTCCTCCCGTCGGCTATGAGCACATGTCTACAAATCTGGTTGATTCTGGGAGGCAGCCTTTGGGTCGTGCAATTTTTGATTGGTTGAGGACGATCCGACCGTCACACCTGGTCTACAGATTTGAAGATGAATGTTATTTGGAGCCCTATCTGCCCAACCATTTTGCGCGCCAATTCGGCTATGACCAGTTTCATGTAGGCAACGCCATCACGTACCTACAAGAAAAGGGTTACCTGATTGACGGAGCCCGGGCCTGGGCCTACTATAATGCACGAGACACCAGAACAACATTCTCGATGCCGATGAAGAGCGACCGTGGCCCTCGGATGTTGTATACATATTCACTTTTCTATACATCCGCGAATACCTTTGTCGAGAACTTTAGTCTCGTGGACAGCTTTGCAATAGCGGCCAGATTAAAGAAGGGAGCAACTGTTGTGTCGGCTCCTGTCAACAATGAAGAGCGTGAACCGGCCGATGTACCGTTGGAAGCTTCGAGGGAAGCCAACTTCCCCGAAGAAGTTAACGAGCCACTGCGTGTCTCATTAAAGGTTGTCAGATCTCCAGCCAAGGAGAGGAAGAGGAGGATAGAGGAACCTTCTTCTCCAGTTGCTAAGAAGAAGCTTATCTTGGAACCTTTTGAAAAGGTCACCACTCGGTCGCAATCTCGGCAGCTGGCCGAGTCAATTCAGAGAGAAGAAGTGACCACCCCAACTTCTATTCAAAGACAAGAAAATGTCATAGATGTAGAGAGTCCGGTGAGACCTCTACATAGAAAGAAAATAATCTTCAGAAAAAAGAAGGTAGTAACTCCTCGGAGACAAATCTTGTCATCGGTCGTGGCTAGCGCTATCGCTGGAGTTACAATATCGTCTCCTACACCCGTCCCTGAACCTGAAACTTTCAGTCCAGATAGGAGGGATGAGGCTGTAGAGACCATGGAGGAAGCCGTGGAGAAAGAGGATGAAGTGTTACGATCTCCTTCACTTGCAGTGGAAACTACCCAGCTTCCAGCTACACCGAAAACACTTCGTGATGAAGAAGATCGATTAATGATCGATGCTCTGAACGACTGCGACTTCGGCCTCCATGATGATGTGGATCCGATCACAGCAACTGACAGCGAAGAAGCACCCGAGGAAAGTGCAGGTGATGAAGTTTCATCAGCAGAGGCTATTGATGATACACTGAATCCAGAGGAGGACGCTGATGTCCATGTATCCCCAGAAGCTGTTGATGACACATTGAATCCAGAAGAGGATGTTGATGTGCATGTATCTCTAGAAAAGAATGTGGGTGAAGGAAGTAGCACCTGAGAAAATTACTACTGCTGATCCCAAAGGTATTAAATGATATTATTAATCTTCTTTTCATAGATTAAATGGCTGACATCTAAATTTTCATCAATGCAGAAGTTGAATCTTCTCCAATTCCTCCAACATGTACTGATATAGTGCCAATAAAGGAGATAGTCAGCGGTAGCAGATATTTTTCGGGCGGCTCTGAAGCAGGAAGTAGCCAGGCAGTAATGTCTGAAGCTACTTCTGCGAGGTTGCAACTCGTGTCAGCAGAGGACAAACTTGTCCCTGGACCCAGCAATGGTAAGATTGTACTTACTTTTGATCCTTCTCGATAGTTACTAATGACAGCCAACTGATGGTATTTGTTTGATTTCGCAGAGGAACATCTGGGAGGGGCGACTAGCTCTACCATGGCTCCTTTGTCTAGGGAGACCTCTACCCATGTGCAAGAGGCTGAACGTCCATCTGCACAGGCACATGCTACTTCGACGTCCATAGGAGTGGCTGCTACTCCTGGTGCCATTGCCACTAACAGATTCATAATCGGTTCCTTCTCCAACCTTTTTTCAATTCTCTAAGACCCTTAGTAGAGAGGGTAATGGATAAAGAAGAGGTTGGTTTCATAACTGTTAGGGGTCCAACCTCTTATTTGATAGCTGCCATCCGGAGTCAAGGTGATGAAGCGCAAGCTGCTTACCTTGAACACATCCTGGATGAGCTAGAGGAATCGGTTAAGATCTACAAAGATCTGAATCGGGGGAAGGTGGAGACCTTGGTACAGGCCGAGTTTGAGAGGATGTCACAAGAGGCTGCAGTTGCGAAGGTTGATTTCCAGATTATCTTGGGCACTTTCACTGCCAAGTCTTCAGAATATAACTCTCAAATAAAGATAATAGCATCTGCTGCCGAGGAGAAGGAGAAGAAAGTTGATGAATTAAAAGCAGAATCTGTCCGTCTTCAAGAAGAGTTGAGACTTGTTCAGTTTGCTCTGGAAGATGAGGCCACACAACATTAAGCTACAATTCAGCAACTGGATGCCCTGACCCATGAAAGAGATGAGTATGTCACAACTCATCAAGCTGAAATCTCTCACAGACTAGTAACCATGCCGACTTTCGATGATAAGTCTGGAATAGAGGAAGCTAGGAGACGAGTGATGGATTCTCGTGAGGAGCGACTGCAAACTTTAAAGCAGCAGATGACTAGCTTGATGACCCCGCCAGTAGAATAGAAAGACTTTTTGTATCTTCTATTTTTATGACATGTAATTTTGTAATGTCTTTTAATTTTGATCAATAAAAAGACATTTTCTTTGTGGCTCTATCATTTATTGCATATCTTATTCAGATATAAATAATAGCGATAGAAAATATATTCAGAGGTGCAAGACATGATATATTTCTTGATTTAGAAAATAATTATATTCATTATATCTGCTCAGAGGTAATATGGACATGGCATAATATAATTTGTTGAATATCATTATTTCAGTAGACAACTTAATCAAAGATAACAAATACATGACAAGTTGCTGATGTGAACAAAATAGATGAATCGTCAAAATGTGTGAACGAAATGAATCGTCAGGATGAATGGATGGACCGTCAAATAAATGGAATGAACGGATGAACCGTCAGATAGATGAAATGAACGGGCGAACCGTCAAGCGAATGTAATGAACAGGCGAACCGTCAGATGAATGGGATGAACGGGCGAACCGTCGGATGAATGTAATGAACGGATGAACCGTCGGATGAATGTGATGAACGGGCGAACCGTCAGATGAATATGATAAACGGGTGAACTGTCGAATAAATGTGATAAACGGATGAACCGTCGAATGTATGTGATGAACGGGCGAACCGTCAGATGAATGTGATGAACGGGTGAACCGTCGAATAAATGTGATGAACGGGTGAACCGTTGAATGAATGTGATATTGAACGGGCGAACCGTCAGATGAATGTGATGAACGGGTGAACCGTCGAATGAATGTGATGAACGGGCGAACCGTCAGATGAATGTGATGAACGGGTGAACCGTCAAATGAATGTGATGAACGGGCGAACCGTCAGATGAATGTGTCGCTTCATTGTCTTACGAATCTCTGTCTATAAATAGAACAAAAAATCAGATGGAATGATCACTTTTACTTTTTAACACAAAGATGTCGTCTGGAGATGCATCCAAGAAGGCTGAGATCGCCCCGAAGGTTGAAGCGGTTACTGAAGAACGTCCAGTCGAGCCGGCCCAGCCAAAGCAGACAGAGGTAGGCGAAGGTTCATCTGCACCTAAACCGCCAAAGGACATCTTAGATTTCCTTCTTGAACCAGGGAAGACTGAAGAAGAAGAGGCCATGAGGATGGCTGCTTGCAAGTTCTTGGTGGGTTCGAGCAAGGATGTTCTCGGCTCTTTTGTCGATTATATTTTTGAGAAGGACGGTAGTGGTCCTCGTCCCAATTTTGAGAAAGATGATAGTGACCTTCCTTGATATTATGTACTATCATTCATGATGAAATAAAATCAAATTTTATTTATGAACTTGTCTGATGATTACAAGCAATATCTTTTACATTTATACATAATACTTTTTGAGGAACTTGCCATTGATGGGCATCATTGCAACTCGACCGTCCAGTTCTGTGAGTTGATAGGCTCCATTTGAAAAGACTTTGCTCACAATGTAAGGCCCTTCCCACTTTGCATCGAATTTGCCCTTGCTCATATGAGTCATAGTCATAGGACGTCTGACGGTTAGAACGAGCTCCCCTTTCTGAAAGGCTCTGACTTTAACTTTGCGGTTGAAGGTCTTCGAGATGTAGGCTTGGTATAACTCAATATGCTGTTGAGCCAATAGCCGCTTCTCATCGAGCGCTTCTAATTCTTGAAATCGAAGAAGGTCGTTGTTCTCTGTAGTGAGCTCGTTGGCGATGGCAATCCTTAAAGATGGAATTTGAAGTTCTACGGGTAGAACTGCTTCACAGCCGTACACTAAAGAGAAGGGTGTACAGCCTGTAGGGTTGCGAACTGTAGTACGGTAGGCCCATAGACATTCTCCAAGCTTTTCACTCCAGTTTCGTTTGTTAGTAGACACAAACTTCTTAAGGAGCTTGATGATAGTCTTGTTGAAAGCTTCAGGCAAGCCATTAGCAGCAGGATTGTAAGCTGTCGAAGCGACATTGTCAATCCAATGATCATCACAGAACCTTGTGAACTTCTGACTGATGAACTGTGGTCCATTATCATGAATGATTCGTCGAGGTACAGCAAATCTATAGATGACATAATGTTTGACGAAGTTGATGACACTGCTGGTCTTGACTTCAGCCAAGGGTATAGCTTCGGCCCATTTGGAGAAGTAGTCGGTTATTGCTAGTATGAACCGATATCCTCTAGAAGAAGGAGGATTGATGGGACCTATAATATCCATGCCCCAAGCTTCAAATGGCCAGAAAGCAGCAGTCGGATGAAGGAATTCTGATGGTTGATGAATGAAATCTGCGTGGATTTGACAAGCTCGATATTTTCTTGCATATTCGATGGCATCAGATACCATAGAGGGCCAGTAGTAACCCATGCGTCGGATACGGTCTTGTAGCTTAGGACCAGGTTAATATGCTCCACAGACACCGTCATGAGCTTCATGCAATACTTGCTTCGCTTTATCACCAGCAAGACAGCGCAAGAGTAAGCCGTCATAAGTTCGCCGGTAAAGAGTTTTGGTGGTCTGATTGTAGTAGAATCGCAGAGACCACCGACGAATACTCGTAGCTTCTTTGGGATCTTCAGGAAGTATGTCATGGACTACGAAGTCGATGAAGGGAGCTCTCCAATCTTCACTGATAACATCGGCTTCAGTAAGATTACTGAACTCAATATTACGATTGTTTTCGATGCGAAACAATTCCCGATTAGAGACAACCACCACCTGCTGTCTTTTGATAGGGATGGCTAAGACTGCTGCAAGATTAGCTAAAGCGTCGGCTTTAGTATTGCAAGCTCGACGGACATATTCGATGAAGAAGGCTTTAAATGATGTAGCCATGTTGATTGCCGCTTCATAGTAAGGCACTAGATCTTGATGGCGAACTTCGTAGGTTCCTCTAACCTGGTTAACAACTAGCTTGGAGTCACCATAAACTTTAAGATATTCAATGTCTAGTTGTTTAGCTAGCTGAAGGCCAATGAGTAGAGCATTGTATTCGGCAACATTGTTGGAGCAAGGTTCATCTAGGGAGTAAGCTCTTTGGATAGTTGACCCATCTGGAGAAACAAGGACAACTGCAAATCCTGCGACAATGGCACCATTGGGTCCAATTTTGGATGCACCGTCAAAGAATAGACGCCAAGTAGGAAATTCTTCGGAGATCATATTTGATTCCAATGTCTCGTCTGGAATTTTATCATAGAGTTTGGATGTCTCTGGAACAGGATGAGCTGCCAAGAAGTCTGCCAGTGCTTGACCTTTAACAGACTTTTGTGGAACATATACCATGTCATATTGGGCTAGCAGAATGGCCCATATAGCCAGCCGAGAATTGAGTGTGCTAGGCTTCTTCATCAGTACCCGTAGAGGATTAACTCGGGATATGACATGAATAGTTTGGCCAATGATGTAATGCCGAGTCTTTTGGACCGTAAACATAAGAGCTAGGCATTCTTTTTCAACCGGACTATAATGGTGTTCGGCACCAATCATAGTACGACTGAGGTAGTAAATGGCCTGTTCGTGACCTTCTTTGTTCTTTTGGGCAAGTAAAGCACCCAATGAATGATCCATAGCACAGACATACATTAAGAATGGTATGCCTGAGATCGGTGGCACCAAGACTGGTGGGTTCATGAGATATCGTTTTATGTCGTCAAATGCTCGTTGACATTCTTCGGTCCAAATGAAAGATACACCCTTCTTTATTAGCTGAGTAAATGATCTGCAGCGTCTAGACAGATTCGAAATGAACCTCCTGATGTACGCAAGTCAACCTTGGAATCCTTGTAGCTCTTTTAGATTGCGTGGAGGACGCATCTCTTGAATGGCTTTGTTCTTCTCGGGATCCATGTGTATAACCTTAGAGGTAATGACGAAGCTGAGAAATTTACCACTAGAGACACCCAAGAATGACTTGGTAGAATTCATTTTGAGTTGATGTTGGCGCATCAAATCGAAGATAGTTCTCAAGTCTTGGATGTGATCTTCCTTTAGACGACTTTTGACAGTAATATCGTCGACGTAGCATTCGACAGTCTTGCGAAGATGATCTCAAAAGATGGTACTCATAGCTCGTTGGTAAGTTGCACCAGCGTTCTTGAGACCAAATGGCATTACGGTATAGCAGTAGACTCCGCGAGGAGTGCGGAAAGAAGTATGTTTTTCATCTTCAGGATTCATCAAAATCTGATTGTATCCAGAGAATCCATCCATGAAAGATATTCGCTCGAATCCACAGGTGTTGTCAATCATGACGTCCGTGATAGGGAGAGGAAATTCATCTTTTGGACAGGCTTCATTAAGATCCCGAAAGTCGATGCAGACTCGAACTTTTTTGGTTTTTTTTAGGACTGGAACGACGTTGGCTACCCAATCAGGATGTTGTTCTTCTCGGATAAAGCCACAAGCTATGAGCTTCTTGACTTCGTCATCAATTGCATCCATCATTTCTGGCTTGAAGCGCCGTTGTTGCCGTTTGACCAATTTTGCATTAGACAGGATATTCAATTTGTGAGTAGCAACTTTGGGATCTAGACCTGGCATGTCTTCATAGCTCCAGGCAAAGACATCAATGTATTCTTGAATAAGAAGAATTAATTCTTGCTTATCTGCATCTGGAAGTTTCTTGCTGATAAATATTGGACGAGGTAACCCGCTCTCTCCTACATCAATTTGAACCAATTGATCTTCGGTAGGAGGCTCTCGTTGTTCGAATCAGAGTTCCCATTGGGTATCCATTTGTTGAGCCCAAGGATCTGTTTCGGGATTTTCTTCAATATCCTCGTCATAGCCTTCTGGAAGTTCGACGGAGACCATGTTAGAAGTTACGATCAATCGATGAATTTGACCGATGCTGGTGTCAGAATCCCATGATCTGGAATCAGAAGAGTTAGAGCGCTCCTCACTATCGGACTCGGAGACTGCTGGGGATAATACCGGAGGTAAAGTATATCCGAGACCTCTTTTGGTCCTGCTATAGTACATCTTTGATTTTCCTTTCGGAACAGCCGTACGGATAGGAGTTCTTCTTCCCTTACCATAGTTGAGGCCATTCTTGAAGTCATAACCCATCTTTCGGATGATGTCTTTTGATTGTTGACTATAACGACGAAGTTGAAGATGTCCCGTATCATTACTTTTGCTATCATCCGTATAGCTGAATTTTTGTTCTGGTCCTTTACTAAAAAGTATCGGACTCTCGCCTTTCTTTCGAGAAGGGACAACAAAATATGAATCATCTGGGTGTTCGAGTAAGACTTCTGTTTGAAGAGACTGCACAACTCCTATTGTAAATGACTGAAAGCTATCTAACATATCCAAATAGCACTTAGCATGATAAATGACGTCAGTATACTGGAAAGGAGATGCTTTTTCATTGATTTGTACATCTGTATTTACAACAGGACCTTTAGCCTTAGCAGGCTTGGTCAGATTGATTACAAGAGGGGAGAAGAAGAACGTGGAGGAGGATTAGACTTGTTACGATGGAGGTCGCTAACAAGTGGCTCAGAAGAGGTATTGTCCTTGTTATGAGATAAATCAATAACAAGTGGCTCAGAAGAGGTGAGCTGCTTTTTATCCTTGTTACGACGTAGGTCGATAACAAGTGGCTTAGAAGAGGTGAGCTCCCTTTGATCCTGACCACCATCAGTTGGTTGCTTCTGGACTGGCAAGTGAATAGCCAGTGGTTTGGAGGATTGAGGACGAGAAACACGCCCTTTGACAGGTATGATGAGGGTGCCCTTGGGTACTGATTTTTGTTCTTCTTCAGTATCCAGAGTCAGTACTACCTTCATGAACTCATCCTTATACATGCGAGCATCGTTACAATATGCTTCGACACCTTTGAAAGGATAGAGATCCGCAACCTCCTTCTGAACTTCTCCATTGTCATCAACATATTTGAAATATTGATGGAGAGTCGAAGGAACAATATTGTGTTCATGTAAGAATGGTCTCCCCAACAAAGCATTGTAAGAATAACCATGGTTGTCGATGATGTAGAAGGTCACCTTTGTACGGAGATTGTCTATTTGGAGTTTTAGACGAATCTTGCCCAGAGGTTCACTTCTTCCTTGGTTGAACCCCAGGGTGGTGGTGATTGTACTGGAAAGATTATGTACTGGGATCTTCAGTGCATCTAACATTGTCTTTGGCATGATGCTGAGAGCAGACCCTGGATCTATCAGAATACGATCGACTTTCATCGAGTCGACATATCCTGTATAGTATAGAGGACGGTCATGCCTATTGTCTTCCATCAGCATATCATTTTGTGTGAAGGTAATGTTTGGAATTAACTCCAACACACTATGACAATGGAGGCAAGAGACTGGCTCTGCTTTTGGCTTCTTCAGAAGAGTTAGACAGGTTTTCGCCTGCATGAGAGCTTCACTCAGAGTTTCTCGAGTCTCTTTGGAGAGACACAAGAGCTCGAAGATTGACAGCCTAGCCGGTGTATTGGCTAGTTGAGCCAAGATATCAAAGTTGTAAGGCTTCTCAAGTCCTGAGGGAGATGACTTCTTCAAAGGTTTGTCGAAGCGGACTTGTTGTTTGCCTTTGTCGGCTATCATCGGTTTAGGATGAGTGGGTTCTACAACCGGTGAGGATGCAGAAGGGATGTCCTCAGTGGTAACAGGTTGTACTGGAGCAGACTCAGAAGAAGAAGCAGGGTTTTCTTGAGTTTCAGGAACTTCCCGTAAGTAGGCTTTCCCTGATCTGGTGCCCAGCAGGATTTCCTCTTCAACTATGGGGTCGAAAGACATCATATTGCAGATCTTTGTTTTGCCCTTGGAGCATTCTTTCTTCTTGGAGAAAGACGGAACTTCGAACTCCGAAGCAAGATCAGGGTGAATCCATATAATCTCGCCATTGTCAAGAGATAAGGGGACGAGACCTTCACTTCATGGAGGAGGGAGGTTCTCGATCTCAAGAGTAGCCTTGGGGATAGGGATGACACCGTGTTGTACTATCTGCGAAGGAAAGTTACCAAACTGAACTGAGACCATGTTCGCGGTAACCGTCTTTTTGTCTTGTTGCAAAGTGACAACACCAGCTTTGACTAGCTCTTGAAT
Organism: Iris pallida; assembly: GCA_029216955.1. NCBI lineage: Eukaryota > Viridiplantae > Streptophyta > Magnoliopsida > Asparagales > Iridaceae > Iris > Iris pallida. The sequence goes on along the minus strand of JANAVB010019797.1, from coordinate 3,707,892 downwards.
CTTGTCTTTGAGCACATAACATGCTCGAGTGGGATGCCCAATGAACCTGTGATAGACACAATATTTGGGATGATCAGTCTTACCGACCTCATCAGGCTTCTTTGGGTCTGGGAGTTGGAGCTTATTGCTTTTGATCAAGCAATCAAAGATGCTCAGGGTGTCATTCTCGTCAAAGGAGTACTCCACTTTTGGACGAGGTTCCCTTGATGGAGGTGCAGAAGGAGTAGAAGTAGACGTAGGTGGAGCTACGTTGACCGCCAGAGATTCTTTGTTCTTTAAGTTGATGTTCAAAGTCTCTTTTCCCTTGCGGTTGTTCTGGCGATTACCACCACCCGATGTCTGATGTTCATTCCGGTCGAGGTTAGACATGTGTACCCCCAACTGCTTAAACTTGTCAGCGCTAACTTCAGCTGCTTTAGCATTGACAATGAAGGATGGCCAGTCTTGGAACTGAGTTGACCCCATCCACATGCTGATGATAGGCAAAAGATTTGCCTTGTAAGTGTCTATAGTGACAGCGGCAGGAGTTCTAGGAGGCATTTTTAAAGCTTCTCGGCGGAACCATTCAATGAAACTCTCAGCGGTTTCATTATATCTTTGTTTGATTTTATTAAGGGCTGACATGGTCATGTCGTTGATCCCCTCATAGAATCGTTCTAAGAAGATTTGTTTTAGACCTGAGAAAGAGGTAATACAGCCATCGGGCAAGCTCCTGTACCAATCTTATGCTACGCCGGCTAAACAGCCGACAAATACTCTGGTAAGAAGAGCGTCATTAGGCTGAAGTTGGACAGTCATTACCTTAAAGTGGTTAATGAACTGACTGGGAGAAGTGCTGCCATCAAACAGTAAAATTGTAGGGATTTTGTACTTTGGAGGAAATGGGACTTCCTTCCATTCAACTGGGTAGGGTTGTTTGATCCCCAACCTCTGTAAGTTGTCCTTCTCTTTGAAGGCCTCGAATTGAGTGCGCAGGAGTTTGACTGCTTCATTAGCATCCTCCAATGATGTAGAAGGAGCAGGCTGAATCAGAGTGTTAGGGGAAGGAACAGCGTGGTAAGCACTACCCCCAGCACCTGACTGACTGGGTGTAGGTTGAATCTGTACAGGAGGTACTTGAGGAGATACTGCCCCAGCCCTGCATTGACAGGTACCGACGATGCTATGATCTCAGGATTTGTAGCAGGTACAGTCGGTGGTACTGTATGTTGGGCCACGATGATAGAATGCATACTTACGACCATTTCAGCCATGGTCTTCAGCTTGTCTTCTAGTGCAGCTATTCGTTGTTCTTGACTAGCTGAACTAGAAGCATCTGGGTCTTCAGTGACAACATAAGCTGTCACTTCTCTGGGTACAGTAGAATATACTGTCCGTTCAGAACTTTCACTATATGCATCATAATCAGAGAAAGAATCATCTCCTGAGTGAGAAAGAGGGAGATGATCAGAAGGATCTTGGAGAAGATTCCTTTGACCGATTGTATCTCGGCTTCGGGATATGTTATGTCGAAATACTCCTTCAGAAGATTCTTGGAGTAAATCTAAATACCGTTGACTAGGCTGGCGAGGCTTGCCATGCTTGAAGCACCTTCTACCCCCAGTGTCTCAAGAAGTCATGTTGACGGAAGCATACAACACTTCGTTCTCGTCTTTCGATATAGGTTCAGATGTTACAAAATTCAAACGATCGAAGACAGATCATTTTGTTGTCTGACAACAACACTTGATGACAACCTTGTGATTACAATGGTGTCCAAGTGGTTGAACTGGAGGTGTTGAGATGTTGTCCCATTTTTTTTTGAGGTGTTCTCGGAGATCGAAAACATTGACGGGACGAGTAGAAGTTTGACGGATATGTTCTTTGACCACATTCGGAACATGGTTCCGGTTCTTCAGATGTTTTGTCCCTTGAGTGTACAGGGAAGTACTCATTTCATTAACATAGGTGTCTGGATTTTTGATCCTGGAAGTTTGCCTCTGATGCTGGTTAGTCTTCGGCATTGGCTGTTTGCGTTTTGCCGAAGTTGGTCTATTGAGATAAGTCCTTAGATCAGCAAATTCACCCCCAGGGGCTTCTGCCTGAGACACCAGTAATTTTCCCTGTTTTGAGCGGGATATCTTGAAAGTTGGGAGATCTTACAATTCTGCTACCAGAGTAGGCAGAATACCTCTTTGATCAGTACACTTCCCTTTGGCAAGGAAAGAAGAAGAACTCTTGTTTGAGAGAGTTCTTGTACTGATTGGTGCCGAAGCACGTTCAGATTGATCTTCCACGGTAAAAACCGAAGAAGACTGAGAAAATACCAAAGGGCCTTTTCCTTTGTTTTGTGAGGAAGGGTTAGCTAAAAAGCGTTTCCCTCTGTTGTCTTCCAAGTCGTGGAACGAGGAAGTTTGAGAAAAGACCAACGGGCCTTTTCCTTTGTTCTGAGGCGGAGGAGAAATAGTCAACAGACAACCCCCAATGGATTGCGCTGGAGCAACAGGGTGCTTGGAAAGAGGAGCAGAGTTTTTCCCTTGCTGTGAGAAGAAGGGAGATTAGCCAAAGAATTGTCCCTCTTAGACTGCGCTGGTACAGTTTGTGCAGGGGTTGAAGTGGCAGTAGGCGCATTAGCTAGTTGCGCATGAGGAGTTTTGACAGATGGTCTTCTGGCCACAGACACTGTAGCTTGCGCAGCAGGAGTCTTGACTTCAGAGTGCTTGAGTTGCATTCTGGTTGCTGGAATGGTGGACTGCGCAGGAAGAGTTGCAGCCAACTGCGCCAGGGGAAGAGGAGTCTTGTACTTTGCCAGAGCAGCATAGGAAGTGGTTTGTGCACTGGTAAGAGGAGCAGTATATTGCGCATGGGCAGTAGAGGCAGCAGACTGCACAACAGTTTTGGAAGCAGAGACAGCAGACTGCGCAGAGGATTGGACAGGGGATTGTGCAGAGGACTTTGGAGTCCACACTGAGCAGACTTTGCTATTGGCAGAAGTTACAGTGCGACGAGTAGTCCGGGAGTTGATCATCGCCTCGTAGGCCATCTGGTTGACCTTTACAACCAGCGTCTTCTGCATCTTTCCGATAGACGCAACGTCATATTGAGTTGTCACTTCCTCGTCGGAGGAGAAAGTCGTCTCCAGCAGAGTCGTCATTTTGTTTGCAAAAACAAAAGTTGTTCTTTATTTCACAAACTTTGTAAGAAGATTACAATAGAATTCTGGAAAAGTACAACTATAGGAATCCGATCTGAAGACGATCACTTTATTCCTTGGACGATGTGAACCTTGAAGACGGTAGCCTCTGAAGAATGCAGCAGCACTTTGGCAAGAACTCCTGATCTCTGGTGATGATCTGATGTTGATTCTGATTTTTCTGATCTTCTCTGATCTTTTTGATCTTTCTATGAAGGACTTGAAACTCTATTTATAGAGTTCTGGAAATAACTAATTTTTAGTTATTCTGGATTACGCAGGATGGATTGTGCAGACATTGGACTGCGCAAGTAGCGAACTGCGCTGGCAGTTACTCGATCGTGGACCAACTGTATGAGACGCGTGGCATTGTTTGATTGAAATGCGCTTGGTCGTGTACAGACGGTTGCCACGTGGTGAGCAATTGATGGCATGTATGCCATGTGTAAATTGTCAGTTATTTTGATAGACTGTGCCACATGAACTGCGTTGGCTTCAGACTGCGCTGGGATTGAACTACGCTGCAGGGAATCTGGCAGATTGCGCTTCGATTGGGCTGGTAGCTTGTGCTGCCTGTACAGCTGTCCTCGAGCGCTATTCTGCACGAGAAACGAATAGTTTCCTCGTTCTTCGGGCTGTCAGAAGATCTGATTTTCTGTCAGATAATGATGACGCGTCCACGTCAGCTAGCGTGCTTGGATGTGTGCGCAGTTTAGCTTGCGCAGTTGAGTTATTGCACAATCTATATCCTGCACAGTTCATTTGAAGGATGCACAATTTGATTTTTATTGCTTCTTTGATGGGTGCAACTTGATTTTTAGGACCTACAGATCCAAATATGAGAACTAAGACAGTTTAATAATATTCGATAACTCATGCATATCTGAAGTTACTTTAACTTAGGGGTCATGTCTCGTTAGTGCGCTGTTGGCTATAGTGAACCCGGAGTCTCGATAATTCAAATAAATGGTAACAGTACGCATCTGTCTTGCCATTATAAGTCATCAAAATTATTCCGACTATATCTATAAGAATTTCAAAGGAGCTTCTAGAAATTGAAACAATTCGATCATGATAGAAAAATGTAAGTATATGTCCTTGAAGTGAAAGTATCAATTTTGAAAATAAAACGATCAACGAGTATCACTTTTGAAAATTAAACGATCGAAAATTTAAAGAAGACGACTGAGGATTTAATATATGGATAATTGAAGCAGGTTAGGCTCAAAACTCAAAAGATGAAAATAGAATATTGACTTTTTAGAAAATAATTACTTAAGGAAATAATTAAGTAATACGGCCTAGGTAGGAAAGATAATTCGAACAGATTCCAAGGTGATCAAGATAGAGCAAATGTAAGTATATGTCCTTCAAGTATCAATTCTTGAAAAATAAAATGAGGGACTAGGAATGATAATGATTCAATCCCCTGCAATTGTTAAAACAATATCCAACCACTCAGTGAGCCACAAAAGTCAATCCCCTGCAATTGTTTCTGGATGCTGAAACAGACATCACCAACGTATTTGGCATAAAAAAATGTCTAAGTCTGAGTACCCATAAGTCTAATTCTGGACACATGAACAAAATGGTAATTTCGGGTCAAAACAGTGTCCGCCATTGAACCCGCTTAGCGCTGAAAAATATGCCAGAGTCTACGGTCTCTAATGTCCAAATTATATACCTATTAGTCAAATTTTACTATACGAACTCAATGGCATGTCCAGATTTAGATTTTGATGAGTCGTGCATAAAATTGCCCGTTGAGTTGGATCGCGGGCTCGCCAAAATAGTGTTCCGGTCGACCTTCTCAGAATCAGACCAAACTTGGCTCACGGGATCAAAAAAATGACACGAGTCCAGTGGCATAAGTTTCATCACGAGGTGACGAACGTACACGAAGTAATTAGCTAATTTGCAAAGAGGCCGATACGTGGTATCTCGACCGATACGCCTCGAATTCGTCGCCCACACACAACGAAATTGAGTTCCGTCGAATCCCACACGATCGCAACATCTGTACGCATCTTTCGATGCTCACGGGTTGTGACCAAGTCGCCCGAATTGTCGAAACGGACCCCGTATCGATAAATTTTCCTAAAATTAAAACTGTTTTGAAAGTGTTTTTCTCAGTTTTAGGAAACGGATTTCTCAGCATATACTCGATGAAAAATTAAACAACAAAAAGGGTTTTGATGCTGTTTAGGTTGTCACTAATACTGTTTAAATAGAATTCGAAAAATTACTTTGGATTAGCAGAGATTTGTCTTTCAATTTAGGGGCCAGAAATGAATTTTTTGTTTAACTCGAACTAATTTTTTGTCAACTTTGGGTTGAATTCAACTCGATTTGATTTGATTTACTTCGAAGCTATCCAATAGGGTTAACGAGGTATAGGTTAGGTTCATACCAGAGAAAATGGCACGAAGAATAGTCAAGCGTGCGCGGAGAAATCCCGTTGTGAGGTCGGGCCTGCGAGGTTTGCTGCTGTTGTGCTGCCTCTATTATGTTGTTGCTTCGCGGGTTTTGGCCGGCCGTGGGCGATGCTCCGGCGGCGTTCAGGTGGCGGGGCAATACGCTGGGTTGTCGGGGGAGATGCGGTGGTGTTTAGATTAGGGTAGGGTTAGGGTTTTTAGTATCTTTCCTTCCTTTGCTCGACTGATATATATATATATATATATATATATATATATATATATATATATATATATATATATATATATATATATATATATTTTATATATATATATATATATATATATATATATATATATATATATATATATATATATGAGCGGATCAAAAGCCCCCTTAGAAAACCCCCTAAGCCCCCCCCCACTCGAATTCGTAATATTAATGTCAATATTAATGTTAATATTAATATTAAAGTTAATGTTAATATTAATTTTTATATTTTTATATTAATGTTAATGTTAATGTTAATGTTAATATTAATGTTAATATTAATTTTAATGTTAAGCTTAATGTTAATTTTAGTATTTAATGTTAATATTAACATTAATATTAACATTAAATTATGGATTAGAGTGAAGGGGTTTTTAGGCGGTTTTCTAAGGGGGGCTTTTGATCCACTTCCTATATATATATATATATATATATATATATATATATATATATATATTAAAAAAAGGTACTTTATATATATATA